>DWON01000942.1:0-27716 GCA_018251015.1 Phocides pigmalion okeechobee | reverse complement strand
GCTATAAGTCCGTCTCCGTCCACTGCTAGTCGCCCCGCCGCTGCCGCCGTGCGGCCGCCGTATTGTGACGATACAGCCACACCTGGAAACACGCAAATGAATATTATAGTCCGTGGTTTAGGTAGATGTACAAAGCTGACACTCTACCTGCGGGATACACAATTGCTGTGTATTGCGCGGCACAACGCGCTTACGGTTTGTACACACCTGTTGCGTACGAACAAATCTGTATGGATTACGGACGAACACAAGTGCTCTATTTACGTCGGCGCTACAAGACTGAGACTGTAAACAATGTCTGTGTATTCGTAAAAGTTATACGGATGCTAAAAATAAAAAAAAAACTGAAAAGTCGGCGCATCTCCAGTCTAGTATCCCGAAATTGTACCTTCAGACTCATGTGTCGGAAAAAAATACTTGTTGCAACGTACTTATTGCAATCAATAAAATAATGTACAAACATTTGCGAAACTTTTCGTAATCTTAATTAAATTAATATCATATATTGTTATTAATTAAATAACATTGCAGTTAATTTTGTAAACAACTCATTTCATAAACGTAATGTTGAATAATCAGAATACCTACATTGATAAAAACAATGTAACAGTCAGGTACTAATTACTCCACATAACGTGTTGATATTATATCAATGTTTAGTAATAAAGCGATTGCGGTAACATAATAAATATAGATTAAATATTGTAATTTTAAATTATATACATTTTTATGTAAAAAGAGTGACCACTTTACATCAGGTGGCCTGCATGCCCGTTTCTTACTCTTTCATAATAAAAAAAATGAAACGTAGGTAATCAATTGGCCGCTGGCGCCGACCGATGTCGGCGTATGTCATGTCATGTGATGTATATGTCAGACAAATATTATACTTTAAAACTTAATATGCACATTAAGCATTAAGATAACAAATTCAAACCTGGTTTACGATATCAAATATCAAGATTAAACTACAGTTTAATGAGCATTTTACGTTTTATGTCTTTATAATTTTATCAGTACATTTACTTGCATTCATTAAATTGCTGTAAATTTATCACGTTAATGTAAGTGATAAACATTGCAAATAGAATTGTTATTGCGAAATTAATATCATATTTATCAAAATCTTGATTATTGTTAAACAATTTATTATTTATATTATTCTAAATATTTTTTCCTGAAATTTGTAAAAGGGAACTTTTTACAAAAAGTAAGTAATCTATATGGTATTTAAGCTTTGACTAGGATAGCAAAACATTTTTTTAACCTTTACATTGTTTGGAAGCAAATGAGGGCGTAAATTCAGGGAGTATGCAGATATTACGCCTCAAATATTTTACTGCAATAATAATAATAATGTTGTAATCTTGAAAAATTATTTTAAATTTATAATATGTTTTTACCGCAGAACAGTAACGTTACAAGAATCGGAATTTGGATTTATTAGTCAACAAAATCCATACGTGTGACTACGTTGCATAATTTGAAAGTAAAATAATCGCAATTGATTAGATTAAAAATGATATTGAGAGGCGATAAAACTATAGTTCAAGCGGGGATGTACCGCTATCACCCTATTTATCCACCGTGATGCATTTTTGTGTTTCGGTTAGAGGTGTTAGTGCCGGCTACACTTACAAACGAGGCGACTATCTTAGTTCTCAGAAGTAGAAACGCATCTAAGTTCAAAGTCAGATATGACGACGTTCCTGTTTGAGATTGGATAATTTTATGATGTGCATTACCTTTTGCTTGTAGTGACCAATTAACACTAGGTGACATTTACAATCCCTTTTTTCTCTTCTAGCATAAAAAGTAATGCGAAAAGCAATGTATTGCCATAATTTTAAGTTGTTTTGATAAGAAAAATAAATTACGATTTTTTTTAATCTGCCATCCTGTAATCAGCTTTATCAGACCTGGCAACATTATTCCAGATAATCGATTAAACAGACAATGACTTCTATATGTATATATTATTAATTAATAAATTATTTTATTTGCCAAACCTAGCGATAAGGCAGACTGAGCTGCCTGATAGAAATTCGTCACTGTATTTACAATTTCGGATATTTGCAACATCAGAAGTTGTAAATGTATTGTCGGCTTTGAAAGAGACTCTTATCTGTTCTTTTTCTTTGTCGGCTCATTTAGTATCTATTATAGAGAACTCCATATTAAAAGCATTTGAATAATACCTGAGTTACGAGTTTGTTTCGTATTCTGCAGTTTTTTGGTAAAAAATGAACAAAGTACACAAAAAGAAGCAAAAACGAGCAAATTGGGGCCAAAAATTAAAAAAGAAACTTACTTGAATAAGAATGACAATATCTAATGTGACCTGGAGCCCGCCACATATCCAGAACTGTGTAGGCGCATCCCTTAAAACGAAGTATGCAGTCTTAAATAAGTCTCCACATGTCCACATTATCACCATACTGACACTGAAAAGAGATTTCATTAGAATAATACTACCAGTAATTCTATACATGCCATAATTTATACAATATGATCAGGATAACGTAATATCTATTTGTATATGAAAAAAAAATCATGGCAAAATTAAAAGGCATTTATTCAAAGTTGACTCTTAAAGTATTATTTTTGAACATCAAACTGTAAGTGCTATCTTGCCGTGGATGAGTCGCGGTGCATGTAACTTGTACTTTTTTACTTATTCCTTCTTAGTGATTATCATACTACGTTGATCGTGATAGTCCGAAAGTCATTTTCTTCCAATTGTTTTTGTAGATAATATAGACCGTGGCTATTCACTACAGAAATTTAAATTAACAAACTTTGCTGACGTTCCTTTGAACTCCTAGAAAACAATTCAGGCATGAACGGAGACCTCGAAGTCCATACTCCCGATGACGTCGTGTCTTATATCCATTTTACAAACTGTAGCGTAGGACGACTCCATCGCAAGGAGTACATAAGATTAGTAATTAAATCAAGGTTTTAAAATTAGCTTTGAAGTGCAGTGATTAACTTTGCAATTACCGTACACTTATTTTGCCTTATAACAACAATGTTAGACGCTGCTATGTTCTGGTTTGAAGATTAAGGAAAATAAATTTGAAACAGATCTTCTACCTTAGTTTCATGCTTCGGAGATTTCAGGAGAGATTTCTGTTTGATACAGAGAGGGTTACATGTTCATGTCACCGATTTCTATTTTTTTTTTTTTTCTATTACAACTTCATAGTAAAATTTTGATAGCCCTAAATTACTGAATTTCTAAGGAAATATCTCACAAATAAATACAAAAAGTAATTTAGAAACATGGATATGTTTATGAAGTCCTTTCCAAAGATAGTTTTAATTGTATTCGTCTAAAATGGCTGTAAACATAATGGACATGCAATTGTGTAAAATTATAGAGTTTGTCCTTTGCCTATTTAACTACGAATTCACAAATCACATTCGGGCACTCAATATAATACAAAATATTGAAAAAATCAATACCTCATTCCTTCTGTGCTTTTGTTCTGATGATTCTTCGCAATTTGCGGCGCTCCGAGCATGGCTTCAGTGAAGACAGCCAGAAAACCGATCAACTCCACGAAGGGAGAGAACTCTATCATGAGATATGTTATGGCTGCTCCGAGGACAGAGAACACGAGCATACAGTCCACGTAGCTTTGGAAGTCCGTCCATGCCCAGAAATACTTTCTGTCCAAGTCTGGAAATCAATTAAATATACTAAATATCCGTCCAGTTTTAAATAGATTGTCCAGTATCCTATTCTAGTGTACTAAAGCGAGATATAAATAGTTTTGGGTTATACTAAAGCTGTAAAGCTTGCAGTGTCGTTACCCTAATCCTGACAATTATATAAAAGTAAAAGGTTGTCTGTTTGTGTGTCTCTTTACATACTAATTTTACTACCTCAAATTTTATACACAGAGTAACTATGCAGGGGATATATCGTTACTCTATATTATATTGAAAATAAACAATTATTGAAAATAATGATACCTAAATAACTGTCTTTTTAAGTAAAAATATTTAACTTATATTTTGCGGCAGTTTACAATGGACAACAAAGCCACAAGTTAATACTGTATTATGTTTAATAAACAGCAGTAACTTTTAGTGCACTGTCAGAGAGTTTAAACTACTTAATATTGCACAATTAATGGTTTTGCAGAAATAATAGTAAATATATAATAATAATAAGTTTATAAAATGCTAAATTAGCTAAGGGAATAAAAATATATCAGAGTATTTATTCAAAAGCATTGTAGTTTACAGACATCATTCTTATGTTTTACTAAAATAAATGCTCAAATATTCAATTAAAAAATCTAATTATGTGGATACCTTCTAATTACATATTATAAAAATAAAAATTATACCTAAAAGTAAGGTAACTATATGTAGGAAGTAACATGCATGTACTAATTGATAAGATAATAGTATCTGAAGTATGTACATGAATGACCCAGGTCAATATTCTGCTCTGATATGAGATAATGCCTCAATTAGAAACATATCTTAAAATAACAGCAATGCCGAAGCTGGAGCAATGAACCATGGAATACGACAACAATGTTGCTTATTGACACAATTTTATATTGTGATAAAACAAACTTTGGGCATGGTACACAGAATTGATGAAATAGTCGTCAATAGGAAGGATTACCATTTGACAAGCACCGTGAGCCTTAGACATGCAAGTATCATTACTTTAAGACAGCCATTTTTAAATTTATGCCATGATGTTTTGTTGACTATATTTAAATATAAATGTATAATATATGTTTTTAACACCATTGCAATGGTTTTTTTAATAGGATTGTGACAATGTAAATTTTTCAAGACCTAAAAGATTAAAAAGTTCAATATTTTCTTTAAGCCCTTAATGTAATTGTAGAATAACTGAATGTATTTCTTAAAAATTAAGAGTACTTTTTAATTTTGATTCAATTGATCACTTTTAATGAAAATAAATCAATTAATTTTCTGATGGGGTATCAGGCAGTCATAACAGAAATGATAATCCTATTCACATATAACACATTTATGTACCATGCAACATTGTACCACGAGGCATTGAAATATCGAAATAAAATGGATCATATAAGCCAAAGGTCACAAACAACAAAACAGGGAAGAAATTACCAAAATCGTCAACAAAACCCAATACAACAAGCATGAACATCTCTTGCTGCAACAAAACCAGAATGTTAACAAAATGTAGATAGCTATGGAGAACAAAATACTTTCAAGGACACAGAACTGCAGTGACGTGACACCGGTGACTCACCATAGAAGCGACGAGGCTTGTCTCCACCACTGAGGGCACTGCGCTGATCCAGCCAGCGTGCAGTTTCGTCTGGCTGAGCTGAGCCGTTTACACAACACAATAGTATATATAACATGTATATTGCACCTAATGTCACCAATCACACCAACCACCAAATAAAACAAAATAATGTTAACATAAAAAGGAAAGTTAGAGCTCAACTAAAAATAACAGAGTCGCATCACTGGATCAAAGGTCTGATTGAAGTAAATGTACAATTTAGTGTAATTACAATATTACAGTTAAGATTAGTTTATTAATACAATTAATACTTCTAAAAATAAAAAGGTAGAGAAACAAAGCTCTAAAAATAACTAAATAAAAAATAATACTCAAGCAGAAAGATGCAGTGTTATACTATATCATACAAACCTGTAAATATTCTCTCCCTTGCTCTAATAATCTGATTCTTTTTACGGACTGTGACACACAGATGTATCATAGCAAACATTGTTATATTCATCACTACACTTTGTATCAAAAGTGGCAATTCATACCGTTTGCCAAACCTGAAATTATGTCACAAATATTTTCAACGTTTGCTTGTAATGCGATTTTTTATGTACAATTAATTAAACACAAAAAAGAATTCATCTAAAGCATATTATTATTTTTTTTTCCTTGTAAATTTCATTAAGCTATCTATAAATACATTTCTGTGATAAGATATATCTTTTGTTATAATAAAAACAAAAGAAAACATATGCTTACCAAAACAATATGCGCAAAGTGTTTGCAATAAGGAGTGTTAAACACACATAAAGTGAAAATCCTTCAGCGTCCTGCGTTCGCTTGATTTGTCTATATTGAGGAATGTACGGAGCTACTCCACCTATGATCATTGCACCAGCTGCACCCCAGCCTATCAGATGGCCCACGGTCAGACCCAATTCGTCCGAAATTATCCAATCCATTTTGCGCGACTATTTTCTCCAAACTCTAATTAACACTTGCTCCCCAAGCTTATTTCAATCCTTTAATAAAGCTTGGATATTGTGCATATATGAATGGTGTGTCACAATCATTTTATAGTTAAGTTTATCGTCTTTGACCCTCAACACAAGTGCAATGGAAACTGTTGAAATTAGAATTGGGATGGAAAGACAAATCAATCACAAAGATAAAGATGACACTAGCTTGACGCATGACATAACATAACTAATAGTGTCAGTGAGACAGTGACTGTTAGACTGACAGTTGAAGTTCCCTTATTTACCAGCGGCCCCATCATGATAATCTGGATAAATTGCACTTTTCCACGCACCACCTTCCAATGGCTACTGGTGTTTTTAGAAACATTTAGTTGAAGTCTCCTTAGACTACAGGATAATTAGTTTTCTCTCAGCCTAATAATGGAATGCAATATAGGAAATCCTTAAGAAATTCATGAGTATTTTATTAGTACATAAATTTAAAAATAAATTATTCACTGAAATATTTCGCATGATGCTAAAATGTGAAAATATGTAAACTCTTAAATATTACATGTTCTTGGCTGTATCAGCATGAATGTGGAGTATATAATTACATGCAAGCGGAATCAGCTGATATAAATAGAAACGTCAATGTTAATCATATGTCAGGGAATGTCATCATTGTTGTCAAATCCGGCATTTACCAAAATAAAAGTCATTTTATCCTTGGAATATTCCAAAAACAGCCAAACAAACAGTGGAAAAATATGACTCTTGCGTCCAAGTTCTTGCCTATTGCTCGAACTAGGCTAGTATACTTAATTCAACCGGGAATAAGTATTAACAAACTTGGTTGTGTTCGTCTTTATGCGTCTGATAAAGGTCTTGCTAAGAGCCGGGAGCGAGCTGATGTGTCAACAGACGTCAGGCCACTGGGGGAGAAGATCAAGGAAACGACTAAAACTGTATCCTACACTGGAGTCATAGTACTTGGTTTGGGAGTCACTGGAATTATATTTTATTATGTATTTCGGGAATTATTCTCTAGTAACAGTCCCAATAGTATTTATTCAGTGGCCCTTGAGAAATGTAAAAATGTAAGTAACATCTTAAATCATTATTTGTTTTATTAACAACATTTTCTATAATATCACTAGTAATTCCAGTCGGTTTATTCAAATTTCAGGACCCTCGAGTAGAGGATGCTTTAGGGGCCCCGATTAAAGGTTACGGAGAGGAAACTACACGCAGACGGCGCACACATGTCAGTCATGCAGTTTATGAAAAAGATGGAATCAAACACATGCGAATGAGATTTTACATCAAGGGAATCAGGAACAAAGGTGTTGTGGAGTTAGACATGAAACAGGTAAAGAATTAATTAATACAAGCACTTATTTTTAATGTCATAGGCGTTGTTATCGTCCAACATAATTACATAATGAATAAATATAGAAATAGGTCAACAAAACATTCTCTGAAAAGTTATGTAATATGATATGAAATATGCTCTCTGTTAATTTTTAAATTAGCTGTCCAGATCTTAAGTTATTCCAGCTAAGAAAGCTTAAGCTTTCACTGCGGTACTCATGCATTACATCAACTCAGTATTGCAGGAGGTGACACTAAGCTGGAGCTGTTTTCTTTAGACCATAGATGCGCCAATAATTCCCAGAAATATTGTATTTTTTAGCATCTACAAATATACAGATGTAGTTTCCGCTCACAGTATTGTAGGTGTCAATGAAAATATAGCAGTTGTGTTCGCACATAGTTGTACAAGGCGCAAGCATGTTATGCCAAGTAATAAAGTAAAGTGGTAACCGAATTAATGACCTTGAGCTAGCAAACCAATTAGTAGCCAATGCAATGGTTAGTGGTCACTTCTGCCCCTGAACATCTGTAAATAATGTTATATAGTAAAGGACTTCTGCCTAAAGTCAATAAAAAATGTGTTGCTATTCCTGAAGAGTAAGGTGATTTCCTTATATGTTACCCAACCGCAACCACCCCCTTTTTCTGAATAGCGATTTGATTGGGTGTTGTGAAGTTACCTACTCATTTGAACCATAATGTATCATCTTGATAATAAGGAATTTAATACTGTAGATGTTATAAAAATTGAATGGCTTGGTGATCTAATGGTTTGTTAGATAAACGCTAAGTCAATGGTTGTGGGTTGAGTTCTCACTCAGGACAAATGTTAAAATTATGTATTTATAATAGTATAGTTTAGTATATGTTTATCTATTATCTGGTTACCATAGTACAGGCTTTACACAGTTAACAATTAGACAGGTGTGCGTAACATGTCCTAAGATATTTTTGAAAATGTACAATAACTTTAGACAGATGTGTAATGTTTCAGATAAGACTATCATTACTATAAACTAAAAATGTATGTTCTCTATTTTCAGAATGAATATGGAAATTACATGTGTCGCTATTTATTAGTGCAGTTGGACGATTATAGTGGGAAAACATTCATCATAGAAGATAACAGAGCTGAGTTGGACAGTAAATCTAGTTTTGGCAGTCAATTGCCAACATTATCATTAACCCAATGAGAAGTAAATCAAAATTGTATATAGTCATTTACTAGATAAGGACTAGCTATGATGTTAATATGTAAATAAAATATTGATTATAGGTGATATTTTTATTTTCGTACAATTCTCATTCCTAATTAATATTTGTTTGGAAGACATTTTATTTGAAATAAGAAGTATAGAAAACGATTAGATGGATCATCTGAAGCCACTTGCAACCACAAACAAATTAGATTTGTATTTAAGGTTGTATGTAGACACATTTTTATTCCAGAAGAATGAGATTGTCACTTGCTGGTAAGAGTGGCTGTTAGCCATACCTTTCCAATCGAAATACCAAAATTGCTTTACGATAAATTATGACAGTTGTTCTGGCAATTTTCTTATCCTACGCTTTTTCTACCATCCATCAAACAATTCATTATGTTTGTCCTGATATGAAAAACTTAAGTCTTAGGAACTTATCTACTTTTATATGTGGGTGTCAGAGATTATTGGGAACAATTATTGTAATTACATACTTTTATTATTTTATGATTACATAAAACATAATAAACACTAAGTTTAATATAGGATAATGTTGTAATCTTTCCTAGGACATTTCAAATTTATATAAATTTAAATTAATTGCGCCTTTACAAAATCATGGACGGATTCTTGAAAAACCCTTTAAAACATCTTAGTATGATTTAAGGCTTATATTATGTTTTATCTTAGTCTTTCTTTTTCCAAGGCACCACTTCCCAGGCCATAAACAAGCGGTTATTGAACACGAAACGTTTAATTTTTTCAAATAACCAGTAGAAGATGACCGCTAGTGAAAGATATTGTGGCCATGCCCACTTCAGCTCTTGTAAAAGACTTGGTGCATAAAGAATTTCCACTTCAGGTACTCGAAGAAAGATATTTATTGTTAATAGTCCCGTATGACCAAATGAAGTGCTCAAAAATGAAGTCGAAACCTTTGTTATAACTGTAACAGGAAAAATATTTTAAGGTATATCTGAATACATATATAAATTTATCTATAGAGATAATTTATTTGAAAAGAATATAGTAATACGTAAAATCTTACTTTCTCTTTGCAAAAAATGTGACATGATGAAGTCAACTATATTTTTATTATAATTTTCGGCCACATAATTAAATATTGAGCTGTTATATTCAGTGTTAATAACGTTGCGTTGACATGGCAAATGTGTAATCTGATACAATTTAATATCTCCGTAATATTGGAAACCAGAAGAAGGCAACGCGAATTCTTTATTTACTACTGTTAAAGTCTTCATTTGAAGTGGGCATGTGGCCTGAAAAAAAATTAAATTTTCATCTCCGTGGATATTGTTACGGCCCACATATACTTAACTCAAACTATAAGAGCTTTTGGGTAAAAAAATCGGGGCCCTTAAGCTTATAGAGCGGGGCCCAAACTATAAGCTGAAGGGCCCCGGTTTTTGTTTTAAATATTTGTTAAAAAACATTATTTTAGAAACGTTTAGAAGTTTTATCGGATTCATATTTACACTTAGAATTTTTCTACATCTTCGTAATAGTAATAGTCATTTTGGGACTCACATTACGCCTTGGGGTTCATGCCCCATGAAAGCGAATGAAATGATCATAATTTAGTTATTTTTTTAAATAAATTTACTAGTATGTCTAATGGAAACCAAAAACGTTATGGCTAGTTCGTAATGGATTTTTATTTCTATATTTCTATTATTATTTAAAGCGGAAGGTTTTCCGTTCGTTAATTTTTCTATATTGCGAAAACTGTTTATCTAAGCAACCTCAAATTATGTATAAAAATCCCTCTACGTTTTACATTGATAGACATTATCATGTTATATTATCTTGGAACTAAGCAATAACCAAAAATGTTTATAGCTAAGATAACCGCCTCTTTAATCAACATTTTCAATATATGCATTGCTGTATAAATTATTACAGGCGCCTACGCTTAGTATATCTTTTCGAACATAGCCTCGGTTAATGGTTATATCTTATAAAAGTCATCGAACCATGAATGTATTTTTTCTATTCAATACGTAAAAATAAAAGATACCAATACAATAAATACCAGTTTTGTACCTAACTAAGTGTGTCAACAATAAGGTACCATATGTAATCATAGTTATATTTAAAACATTAATAAAATTATGCCTAGGTACTTACCCTCAATTGATAATCCATTTCTAATATCACGATTACGGATGTTATAATTCTTTCGGGGGGAATGTTTAAATGAAATTTGAAGTCCAGCCTATCGTTTTTATCATCACTATCATAATCATGTTCTTGTATCTGAGAATATAATTAAGGTCATCATCATCAATCCGTTACTATCCCATTACTAGAGACGCGTAACTAATTGCAACAAACTAACAAACATGCAAACCACATGATGTTAAGTCGCAGTCTACGGATGTCCACATGCAACCTCAAAGAAGACTGAAGTCCTATTTGACCTCGAACATAGATGCGTTGTTATTCTTAAAGACTACTTCGGAACTGAGCTTCTCCACGGTGGATTTTAGTGGTAGCGGTCGGGGCGGTATCTATATCATCACTAAGCCTGTAGAGCCCCTTGAGGTCGGGGGCTCTAGAGACGAGCCTCGTGTGCCCTTCTCGTGCCATTAGGGTAAGAACTATGTAGTACCTACCTGAGTTTCCATGCAGTACTCTTCTCCCGGTAATGCTTCCTTCCTTAAGGATTTAGCATCGCCACATATCACAGTAGTGCTTGGATCATCAGTCTCTGCTACTAGTAAATAGTTGTACGTCGAATGTACTGCAGGCTGCTCATAGTAGGAGTGAGATCTCAACCAAAAACCTGAAAGAAGAGATTTAGCAATAAATTCATTGGTGTAATGTTAAGAACCATTTTTTCATATATATATTTCGTGGTAAGAAAATATGATAGGGAGTAAATCAAGGCGTTAACAAAAACTGAACACCGTTACGTTGCTTCTGCATACAATATGTTTGTGCATATCGTAATGAATGTAATGAATAAATTAAATTCATATATTTCCTATACATTTATTTGATACACATGAAGGAAATAAAAAAGAATTACCTCGACTTCTGTAAGCCACGATTAATGGAAGAGTCAAGTTCAGTACTGTTGTAATTATAGTAAATAGCATAGCTTTAGATAGCAAACAACCCCTGTATTGTATTTCAACATTACAGCTGAATAGCTTGTATAAACCCATTTAAATGTTAGTAGGTAATCGGTTCCTCTTATCTTACAATTAAGTAATACACCTACTCTATATAATAGATAATGATATTAATCAGATGCTACTTAAGATGCTTCGAGGACAGAGTATCTTTTTATAGTAGGTAATAGTGGATATTATTGTACTGCACAACATAACCATGGCAATAAATAGTAAACAAGGCAAATGTGAATTGTTTATTCATACCGTTGCTTAGCAACTAGTGTTGCTATATAGTTTAATACGATAAAATATTTTTCATATAAAAAGTAAATTTTCGTAAGTTTGTCACAATTATTACTTTAAGAAGAAAAAAATAGATGGAAATCATCAAAACGAAAACGATTTGATTGAATCTTATTTATTTTTATAAGGTTTTTGGTATACTTTTCGGATGAGACTCATCTATTTGCGCGCTTATGTGTTAACGACTTAAGATCTTGTGTAGGGTTGTATGTTCATAGGGCGACTATATAACATCACGTGGCCTGCACGTTT
Organism: Phocides pigmalion okeechobee; assembly: GCA_018251015.1. Classification (NCBI taxonomy): domain Eukaryota; kingdom Metazoa; phylum Arthropoda; class Insecta; order Lepidoptera; family Hesperiidae; genus Phocides; species Phocides pigmalion. Next base: position 15,220 of record DWON01000942.1, on the reverse strand, counting down.
GTTTGAAATTCTTCTCATTTTTATTATAATAACTATAATAAGAATAATATATTTTATCAAAGACACTTCATGTTATTGTTTTAGTATGATTAATTTAACTCGATTTTTAATTACCACATCTTAGTTTCAAATCTGTTGAGCGTCCCGTGATAACTTCATTTTTTAGTTAGGTTAGTTTAGGTTATTATGTAAGTATTATATACACTTAGATACACATCGTCGAGGAATAGATACATTTATGTATTAATAATAAATGTAATATTTTTGACGTTTTAAGCATTTATTTATTTATTTATTTATCAAGAACTGATTTGAAAAGAGTGTCGTGACTTTTTTTCGGCCGGCTTTTTTCTCTGGTCAACCTTAGCCAACAGGGCTCTCACAGCCGATGTACTGATTATACACCGTACTCTTGACGTTCATCAAGTGTAAATAAATACCTTACAATGAAATAAAATTTGAATTCGAATTAGAATTTGAAAAGTGTCTGTGATAATATTTTAAGTTGAATGTTGTTCTGTCGCGCTTGGAAACGACTAAGCCTCAGTCGTTCCACATCTCAACTCTACAAGTTTACACTAACGGTAGCGGTGTCAGTTACCATGTTTTGTTTAACACACAATAGCAGTCTGGAACTGTGCACCTACTTACTGCATGGTAGAGTTAAATATTTCTTAGTAGAATTTGTATATGAATCGACTTTTGCTATTACTTCTTATAATCTGTTATCGTTTTATTTTTAAAACTGTGGTAATTTTTTGTCTGAACTTAATATTATTAAATTAAATTAAATATAATTGAATTCTATAATATTAGATTAATATGAATAAACTCATAAGTAACTATACCATAGGGTAAACTTTTGTATCTCTTTCGACTTTTTTTAAGTCCCACCGTTGGACATAGTGTCTTCCCCACAATTAGGAAGACTTGGAGCTTTCAGTTATTGTTGTTGGTTGGAGAGACTTTAGTTCTGTTTGAGGTTAGGCAGAGATGTCCATGGGCTGCAGAGACTATTTGACAAAACGCAGTCTGCACCATCAATACGCATTAATGAATAACGAATTGACCTCAAACACGTATCTTTGTTTGAGGTCAATTCGTTTGTCAAATCTTTTAAACCATACATGTCGTCGCAGCTATCGTTAAACCTTTGATATTTGGCAGTCGTATTATGACGAATAGACGATAATAACTGGATCCGGAACCAAAACTTTAACCTACTCTACAAAATACGAATGCACGATTGATATGTTGTAATTAATAATTGATTAATAGGTTGATATATTGATTAATAGGTTGAGATACATTACAATGAAGTAAAATATTTGAATTTGAATTTAATATGCATAAAACTACCGCTGCTCCATCATCGATGTCCGATCCGCTGTATGGCTTTCATTACTTTACTTTTTGTCATCTAAATAACTTTATCTACACTTTTAATTACTTTTTAATCATTGTTCACTAAATTATACCTTTAATTACAATTTTATTGTCAAACAAAGGAAAATGAAAGAGAAATTTTAACAAAGAAACAACAGTAAAGAAATGAAGTTCGTATGGGTAGATAATACTTGATTCTGTAGATACAAAATAATGAAACATGTATATACAGCAACACATATTTCCTTATGCTGTGATATTAATTGTACTACATATCATATTTAATTCAAAATGTGTACAATACAGTATATGTCTAGGAAAGCACAACATTTGTTTTGGTGTCAAACTTGCTATCAAACAGATACTTGCAACTTTATCTGTGTATAGGTATAAACTTCTCATTGGGATTTCCAAAGTGTTACAGGATACATTAAAAGATGCCTGCCTAAAACAATAATAATTTAATAAACATAATTTGACTTTAATGTAACTTATTAGAAGTTAATATCAAATCAGAAACAATATGTATAAATGTCACCTATTAAAATACACTGTTACACTGTGACACTGTTTAAAATAGGGCTCAGGAATATTACAATGGTTCCATAGTACCCAATCCTCTAGGACCTACTTGTCTGTCTCGCCCGCCATCTCACTGGTCAGTGATTACGAACAATACGCCGTCCGAAACAAACAACTCCGGTAGCCCTGCTGACAAGTGATACTCTAGCGGTGAACGATCTCTCCAAAGGACACGGGTATAAAAAGGTTCATTTCCAAGCAGAAGTCAGCATTCGCTCTGGTTTCACCCCGGAGCGAACATCCAGTCCTTTAAAGGGACTTGAAAATTCATTCAATTTACTTACGCATTCATCGCCAAGATGTCTATGGTCCGAAGATCCAGCATGGACAGAATGTCGTCCAGCATGACTTCAAGCATGACTGGCATGGGACTTGGCGGAATCACCGGATTGACTTCAGGAATGAGTGCCCTCAGCTGCATGAGGGAACAGCAAATGACGATTGGAGGGATGCCTTCCAACTACGTCCCTGGACTCTCGGCTTACTACAACATCTCGAGCTTCTGTCATCGCCCGGGACAAACGCGCCGCTGGCCCATGCAGCGAGCCGGACCCACTGCCCAGCACCGCCCTGGACGTTCACACAGCACCGGATCCTTGCATCGCATGAAGCATTCCATGCGAAACAGTCCTAACACTCAATACACCCACAACCTAATTTGCAAGCTTGCTGACCAAAACGAACGTCGCCGCCGCCAGGATACCATGGAAATGATTCCCCAAAGCTATTACTCTCAGCAGCCTCTGAAAGTAGAGCTGACCGAGTTCTACTCTCGCGATAACTCCAAGGATCATCATACCGAGCAATATGATTTGGTGAACGACAACATCCTGCCCAACCCTGTATTGCGAAGAGGCCAGAACTTCTTCTTTGCTGTGCGCTTTGATAGGACCTATGACAAGCAGCAAGATATGATCCGCATTGTCTTCTGTTTTGGTAAGTTTTTACTAATTTTATCGTAAACGAAAAACATTCAAACCTATCAACAAAAAATGCAATTAAAATAATTAATACATGTAGGTGAAAAGGTTTTTAATTGGCAATGTTTAAACAGGTCCCAAGCCCAGTGTGACCAAGGGCACAAGGGTGGTCCTACCCGTGAACTGGAGCACGCAGCAGGGAGTCTTCCAACATTCCCGTGACATGATGGGCATGGGAATGGGAATGGGCATGTCCCGTATTCAGGACACTGGTACTGGCATGACTACAATGGGAACAATGGGTACAATGGGAACTATGGGCACTATGACTACTATGGGACCCATGAGCGGCATGAGGGAAACTACGACTTACGGCGTTCGTCGTAGCTCGTTCAGCAATGAACCACTCCCATTGCAACATAGCCCGCTCAGCCCTCATGGAACCATGGACCGACCTATTATTGACCGCTACGGCGCGACCACTCAACACTCGACATTCGGACGTGGATACGGATCTCGCCACGGCTCCCGTCATGGATCCATGCAAAATCTCGCCACTCTTGCTCATGAGATGGACAGATGGGACATCAGCATTCAACGACAAGATGGAAACACCATCACATTCCAAGTACACGTTCCCGCCACTGCTCCAGTTGGTATCTGGAACTGCTGGGTACAAACCAACCGCTTCGGCCAACGCGACAACCGTCACGACTACAAGTGCGACGAAGACATCTACATTCTTTTCAACCCCTGGTGTCGCGAGGACTCCGTTTACATGGACAATGAGTCATCAAGGAAGGAATACGTTCTCAACGAACAGGGCAAGATATTTTGCGGAACCTGGCGCCAGCCAAAGGGTCGCAAATGGATTTACGGCCAATTCGATGACGTTGTACTACCGGCTTGTATGTACCTACTAGAACGCAGTGGTCTTGAACATTCCGAACGTGGCAACCCTATTCGCGTCTGCAGGGCCATTTCTTCAATGGTAAGTTTTGTATAAAAAGAGCGTGTGTGTTGTAAACTTAATCTATAATAATTTTTCGCCCAATAACGGACGTTTTCCTTCCAGATTAACGCGAATCACGATGATGATGGTCTCATGGTTGGCCGTTACGATGGCGAATACAAAGACGGCGTAGCGCCACATGCTTGGACCGGATCAGTAGCTATCCTGGAACGATACCTCACAGACGGCGGCCGACCCGTAGAATACGGACAATGCTGGGTGTTCTCCGGCTTGGTAGTCACTATTTGCAGAGCTTTGGGTATTTATTGAATAAAATTCTCCTGATAAGCGTAAATTCAATTCTATTCCTTTGACAACGCATTAATCCACATATTCTTTCAGGTATTCCTTGCCGATCCGTAACAAACTACGTCTCGGCTCACGACACCAACCGAACATTTACTGTCGACAAATACTTCGACAGAGATGGCAACGAAGTACCCAACGGCCCCGATGAAGATTGCTACGACTCCTGCTGGAACTTCCACGTATGGAATGATGTATGGATGCAGCGACCTGATTTACCACAAGGTTTGACATCGTATTCACATATTATTTGTTCAGCATTATACAATTCAGGATTATACAATATACTTTATAAATGGTGGTTGGGCCGGTTTAGATACGACCACCGACCTCATAATTAGCCTTGAAGCAACTCTTGTGTTTTGGTCGCAGAGGTGTGATTGCCGACTACAATTAGAACCAAGGAGACCATCTTACTCCACAGGAATAACAATGCATCTACTAACAATCTCAGATATAATTTCAGTCCCGTTTGAGGTTGGCTGTGGATGTCTATGAGCTGTAGCTACTTATCATATGTTTGTGGTCTGTACACTTTTATGCAACTCCTGTCGAAAGAAAATATGCACTGTCTCTTACAGGATACAGCGGGTGGCAAATCATCGACGCGACCCCACAAGAAGAATCCGAGGCGGTCTACCACTGTGGACCAGCCAGTGTTGAAGCTGTTCGCCGCGGCGAGGTTGGCTTCCAATATGACACGCCCTTCATGTACTGCCAGCTCAACGCTGAACTATGCCACTTCCAGGAGGAAGAGAATTCGGAATGGGGCTTCATTAGAATGGCCTCGAATCAGTATCAGTAAGTGAATCGTTTTTGATTAGGTACATCTGGAACATTAACTACACATTATGTTGGCTAAAGACAACAGTTTTCTACACGATAATTTCCTTCATACTACAGTAAATTTCTAATACGTACACAACGTTATATAAAGAGGTGATTGCCAGACATTAAAACTCCGGCCCGTCGGGTGATTGGCCGGAATTTTACGGCAATTGTAGTTATTATTGCTTTGTCAAGAGTTAATGAGGTAATGATTAATCCAATCTACAGGGTGGGCCGTAAGATCCTCACCAAGAACCCTAACCGTGATGACGACGAAGGTGAAAGCGATATGCTGGAGATTACCCACGAATACAAAACGGTGGACAGTTCCTCTCCCGAGCGCCTTGCCGTCATCGCCTCTTGCCGCGGCTTCCAGCGCCTGCAGCAGTATTATGAATACCCTGATCGCAACTTTGAAGATGTGTACTTCGATTTGATGGACATTGATATTGTACCATACGGCCAGCCATTCGATTGCACGATGAACATCCAGGTATACTTATTAACCCTGTCCAATTAATATCTTATATTAGATTTTTTATGAAATGGAAATTAAATGAAGAGTCATACAGATTGAGGTTATGTTGCCATATTAAAACACAGCCTCTTTTTTATAAAATGCGAGTGGTAACTGAGCATGTAAACCACTATTCCCAGGATTAGTACCTTCTTGGACAGTATATGTAGGTTCTATTAACTTCGCTTAGTCGCAAATCTCAATGTTTTCGCAGAACAAATCCCATGAAGATCGTACAATCTGGTGCGTGCTCACGGCGTCTTCCTGCTACTATACCGGCGCTATCGCTTCCCGACTGCGAAGGGCCCAGGGAGAGTTCATCGTGCGTGCTGGTCAGCGTGAAGTCCTCAAGCTCCACGTAACTCCCCAAGAATACATGGACAAGCTCGTTGACCACTCAATGGTCAAGGTTCATGCGATGGCGTACGTCAAGCAGACACGCCAGGCCTGGTCTGATGAGGATGATTTCCCGCTCCACAAACCCAGGATGCAAGTACAGGTAACCAAAAGCTTATTAATGAATCGAATTTGTATACACATCATCAGCATTAACCCGTGAATATCCTGCTGGCCATGGGTCTCACAGAATGAAAAGCTTTCCTCAAAATGATCTCACCTACACCGTTAAGACAAGTGATAATTAATTTCTTATTGGACACGTTCCTGGAATTCGAACTTCGAATTATTTAAAAGGCTAGAATTATAACCATTACAACATTGCTGCTTACATGACTATACATATATTAAAATGATGATGTTTATCCAGGTGCGAAGCCAGCCATGCGTCGGCCAGGAGTGTGCGGTGACATTCAGCTTCCAGAACCCACTGAATGTCCACTTAACCGATTGCTACTTCACCTTCGAAGGGCCTGGAGTACAGAGGCCACGACAGGTATGGGGATCACTTCTTATGACTCAATTATGACATTTGGATGTTATATACAGCATTTGATCATCAGCAGTATGAGATCGTCAACTAATGTCGACTATAAGGTGCTGATGGTAATGCACCAATAGAAGAGACGTCAGTTGACCAGAAGCGTTGCTACTCCTGAGTACTAAAAATAATCGCCTTATTCTTAAGTGGCTTAGGACATCAATATCCAACAACGTTCAAAATGTCGGTGGTGTTCCAGATCCGTTTCCGCGACGTGAAGCCGGGCGAGTTCGTGAACTACCAGGACAAGTTCGTGCCACGGCGCCACGGCGAGCGGCGCATCGTCGTGACGTTCTCGTCGCGGCAGGTTGACGAGATCTTCGGCTGCACCACCGTGAACGTGCGCGGCTAGCTAGCCCCCGGGCCCCGCGCGCCCTCCCCGCGCACCTCCCCGGGGCCGTCATCGCCGCCCGCGCTGCAGCTCGACCGCTCCTACGTGTCGTACGTGGCGCCCGAGCAACACGTGTATGTTCAGGAGGAGGAGGTCGTCATACTCAAGTCTATCTAGCGTCTTGAACGCGCGTGGGCTCTAATGCTATGGACATTTACCGATCTACCGATGACTCGGCTACTGTGAACGGATTGTTTAGTTGTAAGTCGTAATGTTAATCACTCGCACACTTCAAACGATGAAAATACAAAAAATAAATTTGTTTTAATTTTATCACGATTGCACGTGTGTTATACTAATGCTAATTATTTAACATTATATTAATATGTGTAAGAATGAAACCGATGCTTCAAGTGCCATTTTGTTGTCTATTTTATGAACTCTTTGCGTAAGAGCCTAGAGATAAGTTAGAATTAAGTTATTTAAGAAACCTATTATATTTTATTTTTTTAAACCTTTATTACAAAACTATAAAAAAAGAAATTGTGCACTGTGTTTGTGTGTTTTTGGGATCTCAAAAATAATAAAGCATTCACTGCAATTATACTCATACGTTTTATTTTCTTTAATTTAATGTTCTCCTATCTACGTAACATACTCAACACTAAAATAGCAAGAAATATATAATTTTCATGTAACATATTCATTTTCAAATAACTAAATACTTTTTTTAATATTTCAAAGTAATTATTAATATTGATGATTATTTATAAAATAAGAAATCTTATTATTATACTTACTTATTTCATTTTTAATAATAAAATCAAACACAATTATCCCGTTTCCAAAATTACCATTGAATAAAGTCATTTAATTTATTTGTTTGATTAAATATAAAATAATTGTAATATTTACCTATTAATTAGATGTGCTATTGTACTACATATACATCTTAAATACATAAATTAATAAAAAAAACACTTTAAAACGAATTATAATGAGAGCCTAACCTAAGGAATGGTGCAATCATTACAAATACACTAGTCGCATTCCCGCGCTAAATAACATTTGCAATTCTTTGTGCGAGATATGACTCGGCTGTCTTTTTACCAGCTGCGTCGATCGTGATATTACATTTACAAATATTTTTCGATTTAATCTTATTGTTTTATAGTACATTGCATTAAATAAAATCTCACCACCTTTAAAATAATATTTACTAATATGACTTATTAATATTAAATAATAATTATAATCAATATTAATTGAATACGGCAAAAATCTTATTCTAGTGTATTTTTACCTCATGATTCAACACAAATTATCTTCATGGAGTGAATAGCTCTTTTATTACTCATTGGGAATAACATGATAAGTGCGTTATTTGTGTCATATCAGAGTGTCGGTTCATCTTTAATTGCTATTTTTAGTACATTTTTAACATGACAAAACTATCAATCGGGGAGGTACCAGTTTTTTTATATCAGGATTACCGGGTACCTTGCGCTGCGGGACCGACGGCGGGTTATATCGGACTCCAACCGACCAAAAACCCGGCATTTGTTCCATCTCGCCACCGCACGGCGGAGTCACGGGAACGCTCGCGTACACGTGTAGGTATCAATGCTACAGGCAAACAATTCTTTCGTTACCGTAGAAAGGGATTGCCAACTAGTATAAAAAAATAAACGAATATTGTAAGAAAAAATAAATGATTTTTTGCATAATATGTTTGTTTGTAACGGACAAATTCAAAAGCTTAACTGTTTTAAATTTTTTTCACTTATAGAAAGCTACATTGCATGTGAGTAATACGAGCTATTTTCGAAAAAAAATTAGATATCTCAAAAAATACAATAATTGGTATATATCTAAAAAGGGTTGTTCAAACTCATTATATCGCGTACTCTGCGAAAACTCTTGATAATAAACGAAATAATGTTTTTACGTTTATCCTATAAAATAAAAGATGTCGTGAAGGATTGACATAAAGGTGTTATCTAGTGTGTTAACATTTGCATGCAGAGTAGCAACGTATCTACATACGACCTTAGAGAGAATTTCAATCCTTTTTGAGACTCGACGCAGATGTTTATGCGATGTGGAGATGTTTATGTGTGTGTTTTCCTACTCTCTTAACATGAAAAAGAAACACTTTTTATAGAATTCAATCTTAGTCTTTAGTTCGAGCAAAGAGTCACACCGCAACAACTTAATGTATGAATCCAGTTGAAATTGGGCTATTTGTAGTCCGTGGGCAGCGTTCACCACTTCACTTCACTAAACTTCACATGGGATGCGTGATTACTCGTCCCGCGTGGCATAAAGGTAACTATACCGGTCTGATTTTTATTGAACCCAGGTTGGATTTCTGATCAAGTAGATATCGCAATAAAGAATATAGATTTTTCTGGGTTGCAGATTCGATCCCCGGCCAAACATCTGATCTAGATTTAGATTTCTGTCTGTTTGGGTATTTGTGTATTGGTCTTTGTATACGTCCATGCAACTCACTGGGATTCCTAGGGTGGGGCTGTGAGTATAAAAAGCGTAATTTTATGCAGCTCAACTGATACTAAGTAGTCCCTGTATTGTACTAAGCATGTAATCAATTCCAAATAGGCTTGAAAACATGTAATCAATACCAAATAGGATTGAAGTCTTATCTTCTTTCTTACGTTTCTAGACTTTAGGACCAAGTAGGGATACCTTGTTGATACATCTCCATTACCATATAGTATGTTTTATTTGTCATTGTACAGTTGCTGGTTGCCACTGCAACTATACTTAGTTTTGGGCAACTTTTCTCACGCATTATTACGAAATTTCACACAATCTTATCATCCCTAATTTAGCCTAATAGTGGATTTTTCCAAAATTCCTTTTTTAATTCTTTGCCCATTTACGATTTATAAAAAACTTACTTGCGAAATATAACTATTCCGTGTTAGGCAATTTCGGCTGTGTGTTAACCTCGGGGTCTATGAGTTACTGTACTCTTGTGTACATATAGATTAAATAATATAATAATATCACGAAAAAATCATAAAAATCCGGATTTAAGAGGGAATTCCCTAGATTTGAATAATCTCATCTGTTCGCATGACTAAATATGAGATGTAAAAAGGTAACATATCCTCGTATATAGTTTTCGTATATAATATTCGGATTGGTAGCAAAATATGGGAGATATATTCGACAAGTTGTGTCATAAATAAAGGTGGGAGAACTATAGATCGACCAGGGAGGTACCATCGCCGCCCTCATAATCCGCCGTAAAGCATTACTTGTATTTCGGTTGGAGAGGTGCGGATACCGGCTACATTTTGAAGCGAGGCGACCATCTCAGTCCTCAGGAGTAGCAACGTGTCTACGTTCGAGCTCAGATATTTTAGATATTAGATTTTGGTCGTGTTGTACGTAAATGTCTATGGGCTGCGACTACTTAACATCTGGTGGTTTGCATGCTCGTTTGCTACTCATCTCAAATATAAAAAAAACATTCGTATACAAATTCTGCTCGTTAACATAACAAGAATCGCACTAAATCAGATTATGTTATCCACCATTGTAAGAATGTTGGCCAATGTGTTTATGTACCCATTAAAAAGAAATTCTACGATTAATGCAACCATTAAATAGTGTAGCAATCCAACAATTTTAAGCATGGATATAAAACGAAAATAACTTCGAAAGCAATGTTTCGGCACGTGCCGTGACTAACTCCGGCCCAAAATATTCAAGCAACCGTTCTAAACTAAACCCATTACCTACTTATGATTCCCGATAATGAACTATACAAAGATGTAAGCGAGTTCAAATATTATAATTTCTATTTTATGTACTTCATACGTAAGAATGCATAAATCATGGGCGTGAAAAAGGTTACATCTATCTGACATAAAGTAATTATAATCAGACATCAGTCCCTAATTCTTGAGTTGTGTCTACCAGAATAAATCAATTCCATATAATAATACACTTTCGTCATCGTAACTCTTAACTCATCAATTCCGTTGTATACATTTCGTTGGCTGCAACATTTTTCACATCCTTTTAGGCTCAGATCATTCGTTATCTGGTTTGAGACCTAGGATATAGTCTATCACCCTGCCCCCAATCACGCAAGGTTTGTATACTAAGATTATTGTCAAATTTTGCTTATTTTCATCGTTAAAAACCTATATCGGTAACTCTTTCTACGATGGAATCAGTAAGTATTAAAAGATTATTGTTTTACCCAGAATATTTGTATGAACATCTAAGCTACTTTTTAACTTCTATATGTTAAAGGTAAAATGATTTTAATTAGAGCTGTAAGTAATTTTATGTTTTACTTTACTTTACTTTACGAGAACATACTTGAGGGATTTCTTGGTAAATGTAATTACTGTATATTTATTTAACCATAACTCCAAATAAGTTTAAAAAGGTCATCAATTCTTAGAAAATAGTTGATACAATTTGCAAGAATTATTCCCATTTATGTTGATCTCATTGTAAGTACGTATAGGTAACAGTAATTATCCGTTTACGCAACGTGAAACCCATTCATATTCAATTGGAGGAAAAAATGTTTCATTGGTGGAAGACCTTCGTAATATGTGACGAGTTACCATTGACATCATAAATAGTGTATCCAATGTTTATGATGAAAAACCGGGACACATATATCTATGTACCTTGTATAATAAATATACTTATGATACAAAGTATGTACAAATCAAATCAAATCAAATCTTTTATTGTGGAGTATGAGTACAAAGTTGTAAAATATTTTAGCAGTCCTTCATATTCCCGCCACAAATGGGCATACAATAAATATAAAACGAATTTGTGATTTTAATATTAACATTTAAACTATCAAGTAAAATTATCAATCAAATCATCAATCAATTAATTAAATACAGGAAACAAAAAAATATACAAATACAATTTCAAAATTATACGTATATACATATTTCTTAATTTAGTTCAATTTTTACTTAGTATAAAAAACATGTATTTTAAGTTTTATTGTAATTTATATATATGTTTTATTAAATATTTTTATGTACATCTTAAAAAAAGTATATATATAATTATATACATATCATAAATGCTGTCTATACTACACGGAGTTGCCTGGGAAATGTAGAATGTTTCGTGTTTAGTGTCCACGTGTGCCTATGTTTCTTAATAATATAGACGAATACATAATTATATAAATAACCAAACGGAGACAAAATGGTTAGGAAATATAAATAATTTTATATTATTATTATTTTTGTATAGTTCTATGTAGTTGTACCTAAATCCAGTAAAGTAGTGTTACGCAGGTGGTATATGTTTTTAATAACTTGCATTATATATTTGCAAACAATGAAATATATTTTAAATTTTAAATAATAAATATAATCACTACAATTAACACTATAGATAGAACTCATGTAACTGAAAAAAAGAAATACTTAATTACAGCGATGTGATCTACTAGCTGTCATTGTTCATCATTATGTTATGATATAAATTGCTAATTTCGTACCCATTTTCATATTTTATTTTTACTCAGTCACAGAGATCCTGTGTACAGAATTTGGGTTAGATTAAACCAGAAGTTTTCGCATTAAAGAAAAACAAATAAATGAACAATCGAGCATGTCAATTTTATATATATCGATGACTTTAGGACGGTCCTACAGAAACTACTTCATGTGGTACTTGTGTACAAGTTTACTCGGGCCGCGGTCTCCTGCGGTGATGTCACGCGTAGTAAATTAACATTATCGTGAGTATGTATTTTGTCAAACAAAGTGACATTAGATTAACAATCACTAATAATATCAACAACGGAGATTAGCTTCCTCGTAATTAATTTTTTGCTGTGCTCTATTTGCAGCTTGGTTAGAATTGTCTTTGTATTGTAATTATATATATATTTGTATAATCGGATAAATGTTATAGTGAAACAAAAAATCCTATATATATAGGTATGGCTCCCAGATTTTTAAAGAATGTTATACGTTACACATTGATATAATTTTTAAGAGCAAAAAAAAAAAAAACTAAAAATTGGTTTGATTGGTATTTACGGCAATCATTAATAATTAACTATCTAGTTTTAATAGAGAAAACAAGTAAATGTATTTTGAAGAAACGGATATAGCAAACATGTATGTATCTGTCAGTAAGTGATGACTGCCTCCTATGAACATTTGTAATTAATTCTATATAGAACAGGTATTCAATCTAAAACTAATCACATATACGTTGCTATTTTTTTAAGTTTTTATCCTTAAATAGAACTCCTGTTCTATTTAATATTGGACGTGGTTGTCCATGGGCTGCAGTGACCGCTTAACATCAGGTGGCCTGCATGTCCGTTTCTTACTCTTTCACTATAAAAAAAACTCTGGAGGTCTATAATGTTTGCGTTATATACTATGAGTAAACATGCAACTACTTTTCCGCGCATTGTTTTAACGTAGGAATCGGTGTGGTGGTGATACCAGGTCGAACCCTAGAGGCTCCATCAACCTACAAATGTAGCTTTGTTTGCATTTATGGAATTATCTTCTGTTATTATCAATTGAGCAACAATAAAAACTGGTTAAAGATAATATGAGGAAAATACCAATTCTGTATCCATGATGTAATCAGCGTATTAAGAATATATTGCAACAAAACATAAAATGTAAACATAATATTATCTAAAACATTTTTATTAATATTTATACAAAATATTGATAAGTATAAGAAGATTTATTTTCGATAGTTTTACTACCTTTTTTAATAGCTTCTTTTTATAAATTTGATATTTGAATAGCTATAACAATAACATATGGTTTTAACTACAACTTTATATTCTAAGTACAAATTTTAAATTTTCCAAACTATTGATGAAAAGGGACGTAGGTTATGAGTTGTGACTAATATTTCGCGTACGTGATATAAATGATTCAACTTATTTCTGCGATTTATTATTGACCTAAAACTGAACTCGGGGATCCCAGTATTTTGCACTTGGTGATAAGAGGTCACGTATGAAAGGCCAGGAGGCGTGGAGGATGGTGTTCGACTCAGACGAATCGATCTCGTTGTGAGGTGCGCACGCGCAGTTTTCAACAATAAACATTTTTATTGAAAACTTCTAAATCTATATATAAAGAATTTATGCCCGTGGCGTCTGAAGAGCAGACTTGTTTATAAAATTTAAAGAATCGGCATACCTCTAATTTAAGCAGTAGCGGTTTGTTTACATTGCGGCAAACTGTATAAACGTTTCAGTGGGTGCGGAATTTGGCTGATCTAAAAGTGTTTTAATGTAGAGTTTTAAGTGCGATAATTAGTGCTAAATCGATACAGCGGTTAATAAATCCTAGTGGATTTTAAGACAGTTGCTCTGTGATCGATGCTATTTAACAATGGGTGCAGTGAAGAGTAAGTTGCTGAATGTGTGCCCAAGTGGCTGTGCTTGCTGTGGGCTTGGGAAGTCAGACTCTTATGACCTCAAGGAGTTGCCGCGCCCGCCTAAGCTTGATAGTTCGAACGGTAAGTACTTATTACAAATAATGTTAGCAATTAACTATGAACGTGATTAAGATGATACGAGCTAAATTTAGAGACAATATGTTCTGAATCTTTCAAACGTAATTACTTAATTTATCTTATTGAAATATACTGCAAGCGACTTTATTGACTGGGAACGAGATAAGTTCTGTAAGATAAGTGTAAATGAAGTTCTGTAAGAAGCGTTTAAGAGTTTATTTTGCATATTTTTAGTGCGTACATGCAAGATTTCAAATGAACTTCCTCGTGAGGTATTTTGGTACCATTATGACATAGGCTTTTTATAATAGATCCAAGGATAGTTCTTTAAAGCTAACGATTTACTGGCGAAGAATTTCAATTTCAACAAGGTAACAGTGTAACAAGCGCCCATGGGCGATGGTGATAGCTTTATACGGTAGCCCATTCGTCTTTTCAGTTAATTATCTTACAAGTACATTATTATAATAGCATAATCTTAATATCTAGCGTGCGCTCATGGAAATCGGTCCTTCAAATAACATAAAAGTCCAACATGAGGTCGAGGCGATAATAAATAAAATAAAAGATTTTATTTTTACTAGAATAACGAGTAAATTGGTTGCTATGGCAACACAAACACCAAGCTGTATCTGTTTTCCTGGGAATTGAATCTGTTACGCTGTATAAGACCTGTATTACCGCTGCGCTACGGATGTCATTTGTTTACCTTGTATTTTTTTTATTCTTATTAAAGAGTAAGATACGGGCATGCAGCCCATCCGATGTTAAGTGGTCACTGCAGCCCAAGGACAACTACGTCCAATCTCAAATAGAACAGAACTTCTATTTAAGGATGGACGCGGATGCGTTCCTACTCTTGAGGACTAAGATG
>DWON01000941.1:0-27727 GCA_018251015.1 Phocides pigmalion okeechobee | reverse complement strand
AATTTCATAAACAAAAATATTCATATTTTAGGTATTCGTAGAAATAAACTCCTGGAAACCCGACGTATGTAGATTTTTATAGTTCTGTATTTTTTTGACAATTTAATGCAGCTAGTGTTCTTGGAACCATGTCGCATGGGCACGGACTCCCTTTAGATTGTTTAGGTTAGGTTTTTATTATAATTAATTTTAAATTTTCATCATTCTAAGCTTAGATGTACTTGTCATAAAAATTTCTCTTTAGCAGAACAATATTTTACTAAAACGAAAATTAGTTAAAAGAAAAAATTAATTGGGTCCACGATTCAAGTATGTCTATCTTGTGTAGGTTTTTAGCTAAAAGTAGAAATGATGGCTGGAGTGCTAAGACAGAAATATTTGAGTTGTGCTGCAATTAAACCACGAAAAGTTTTACCAAAACCTATTTACATTCTCACTGTTTAACACGAATTTTGAAATCTATACAGTGCGCCGATACGAATGAAGGATTAGTACCCTAAACATCTATCGGAAAGTTTCAAATCATGCGAAGTTCTGCAAGAATATGTTACATTTACGATAGCAACTACAATAATTTGCATAAAGTTCTCAAATATTCTATAACCACCAGTTCCTTCAGCCTTCAGCTTCAGCCCTTAATATATTTAATTAATGACCGTTATTCTAAGTCTAAAACAAACATTCTCAATGTTTCATATACTGGCGTATTATGTGCGATAAGCTATTCTATCTTGTATGATCACACTAAATAACTGAATTTCCTTGCAAAGACTTCCACAGTTTTAGTATTACTTGAAATATAATACATATAAACTCAATGTTATACAGGTATTGTTCAAGATACGTGTAAGCCGCCTGCGAATTGCCTGCCGGACGGACGGTACGCCCCAGTGCAATGCAAAGGCGATTTATTCACGGGACGGTAAATAGTACTTCCATAATGTTAACAAACAAGGATATTGAAAAAACATTCAGTTTTTACACATAACATGCAAAGAGTTTTGAATTAATACACAAAATGAGACGTACATCAATAGCAACTTAGATTTCTAAAATGTAAGAGTTATAAATGAACGCATAAGAATACCGAGATGCAACTGTAATTCTATTTTATTGACATTACTTGTTTACACACCACAGGTGTTTCTGCTCGGATGAAAATGGAAGGCGAATATTTGGACAAATGTGGCGCAGCGAAGCGACTGAGATGACATGCGGTAAGCTACGTAGAACATACATATCATTCAAATGGGATGTAAATAGGAGCACCTGAGAGCTAGCCATGTTGCGCTGGTACTTCGGTGAAAACATATTCAGTTGTATCAATAGCCAATACGGAATAACGTCTGAATAAGCATTAAAATTGTTTGAAGGTGTTAGAAATTCAAATGAAATTTTACATTATATACATACATACACTGCAAATAGAACATTTAAAAAGCAACGTTTAAATTTACAAATTAATGTACATGGTAATTACAAAAGTCACATTTGCCACGTCAGTATTAGGCCATAGATGTGCAATAAATAGGCAAAATTCTAGCCATAGATTAGTAGAAGAGTTGAAATGTTGTCTTTTACCTAAAAGTTAAATTCAAATTTTATATATCAATATAATTTTTCAGTTATTTACATAAATTACTTCGTAACACTCAAGTAAATATACATGTATTTAGAAACATCTATATTTACCTTTTACGTAT
The DNA here is from genome assembly GCA_018251015.1 of Phocides pigmalion okeechobee. Taxonomy (NCBI): domain Eukaryota; kingdom Metazoa; phylum Arthropoda; class Insecta; order Lepidoptera; family Hesperiidae; genus Phocides; species Phocides pigmalion. Next base: position 26,024 of record DWON01000941.1, on the reverse strand, counting down.
CCTTCCCATTAGTAATTAGCTATTTTCAACGATATAACTACTATTATTAGCATGCAGCCGCCGAAGACACGAAATGGAGGCAGGTGGGAACAATATGGTAACGTTGCACTGCACAGCCAACGGCGACTATGAGCCACTACAGTGCGACAATGGTATGTGCTGGTGTGCTCAGCCAAGAACTGGTCAGCCCACTATGACGCCAGTGCCCGAGGATGACATGAACATGTTGCCTTGTTGTAAGTAACTATCTTTATTCGAACATTTTTGACTGACACGACTTTTTATCTACAATCCATTATCATCCCACTGCCGCACGGGTCTTCTGTGAGAATAAGAAAGGAAAGACCTTAGTCTACGACGCTGATCAAGCGATAAATGGTAAAATCAAACGCATTCAAAAACTTTATGGAGTATCACATGTCAGTTCCGCCTCTTATTATATTTCGTTAAACTCTAATACGCACATATCTTCAAAAAATCAGAAATATATGCCATAAATTCGAACTTTACTTTATGTCGGCTTACGAACAACAAAGAATTGCCTTTATCGTTAATGCAACGCCATCGGCACCACCACAACATAAATGTTCCTAGCATTATTCCTGCAGCTATATTTTATTTTGAAGGGTGTGGCGATATAACATTTCCCTACCGGGTCCTATATTTCCCTATAGACTTAACTTCCCACAGAGGTAAGAATTTATTTATGGTCATATGTTTCCATTGGATTTCTGCTGTATGTCATTAAAATAACATTCGATCTAATGCGCATAATCATATTTTTTGGTTTAGAAAGTCTTTACCTAATTATGTGAACATTATTGTGCTGCGCTATAATTATTAGCACCTAAAATGAATCAAACATTTACAAACATCAACAAACGTCCAACCGCCTTAACGCAACACAGTTTTATCAGATATGAGATCACAATTTAATTACCTATTCAAAACAATTTCAATTTCTACTAAAACTGTTTTTATAAATTTTTACATGCGTGTTTAAGAAAATATAACAGTAGTATTTTTCAACTATTTATCATTTAGTCGTTAGCGCAAAAAAACCGGATCTGTTGTCTCGTTATTGTCTGTTATTGGAAAGAAGTACGAACAGGATGGACACAATAGCATCCATAATGATTCACAATTCACTTGTCCAAATACGTTATTTCTCTTTTATGTTGGAAAAATAGCAAACGAGCGTGCAGGCAATCTGAATTTAAATGGTCTCTGCAACATATGGAAGACTAAAGTCCTACTTCACGTCGTACATAGATATATTGCTACTCCTGAGGACTGAGATTATCACCTCGCTGGGAAGTATCCGACCATAGCCCCTCTCCAACAGAAAAACAAGCACTGCTTTCAAACGGATTATAAGGGCGCCGGTGGTACCTCCTTGATAGAACTTTTGTTATACCACCTTCATCCATCGGTCTTTACGTGTCCACTGCTGGACATAGGCCTCCCCCAGGTGCCGCCCATTAATAAATCACTTAGTAAGATGTACATTTAATTTTAGACAGAACATCAATCGTCGGCGAACAATATCTTAGGCAATGTGAGAGCGTCGTCCATGCCCTGGCGTTACTACATAAGGAGCAGTCGGACCACGGCACTAACTTCTTGGGCAACCCTGTCACTTTCTGCGACTATGACGGAAGCTACGGCCCATTCCAAATACAAAACGGCATGTAAGAATATTTTAAGCAACTCTTTTTAATAGATAGGCCTATCTGATAAACCAAACTGAAATAAACCACAAAGGTTGACCCAACATTATCGAAAGTTATACTTTGTCAGATGTATCTGTTGCCATTGTTGCAAATCAATACAGTGTGATTACGTTAGTGACCCAGTAAAACTAAATTTGTGTTATTGGGCAGTAAGCTCAAAGTTTTAGTATTGCGTCAAGAACTATGATATTGTATAAGAAAACAGCGAGTTGCTTTAGAGTATCCAGCACTATCTTGCTGTGCCGGCTTTATTCACTGGTCTCTTAAGCACGCTCGACATTATAGAACTGTCAGCTGCAGTCTAAGATAACAAAATGTCCCTGAGTAAGTTGTGCAAGAGTTGGATGCTCTATAGGCCGATCCTGGTTACATCATCAAGTCAAAGTAACTATTTGCGTTGGGATTTAATAAATTTGACTTAAATTAACCACTATCTATTACTCTATAAATAATCATTGTTTACATAAATTGTTATTTCCATATTTAGTGCCTACTGCACAGACCGCGCTGGAGAAATTCTAGGCTCGTGGCAAGTCATGGCAAGCGAAATGGCCGGAATGAATTGCAGTAAGTATGATACCTGAATAAATCAAATTTATCTAAAAATATTGCAACAGTTGCATGTAATATCATACCTTCATATGGATGCGAAGGAAACAATGAACCAATTTAAAGCAACGTGGGTGAAACCACGATCAAAAAGCTATTAACCTTATTTGCAGCTGGAATCGGGGAATCAGGCAAGTGTTTAGTGCACACGGACGAAAATAAACGTTATGTTATTCGTAAATTTCTCGTTTGTTCGCAATTGTAAATATAGGCAAAGTAAATAGTACAGTTAGACGAGTATGCATGAGGGCGAAACTTATACGGCAACCGGTTAGCGACCGTGACCCTGCAGGGCTCATTTAAACGCTCAACAGAATGTGGCAGATGACATACTAGATTTGTTAAAATCAACTAAACACTTGTCCGACGAACATGAGAAACGTAAACAAAGTTTTTTAATTCACAAGAAAAACGTCATCGATATATAGTTATGAGATAAGATTAACGATAAGTAGACCGGGGAGAATGTAGGTGAAAGATAGTGTGCAATGCAGAAATGAAATTTGTCGGGCAGCAAAATAGAAAAGATACTTATATTTCTTAATATATAGTTTTTTCATTAATCTTTTAATGTAACTGCATCCTATCTGTACTACTTTGTGGAGTGCTGATCTCTGCCTGTAACTAAGAGGCTACAGAATATTGAAGTAAACTGCTTCAGTAAGGGTTGCAGAAATGTTAGAGGTGAAAGCGTCTGTCATGCAGCAGATGTGTTGAGGCTCATAAAATCAATCTCGATAATTCAAAATAAAGTCAAGGAGGCTTCGTCACACTTAGCTGATGATGAAGCCGGATTGTGAACAAAAAAACTTCATCAAATGTACCTCTCTAGAGTTACCTATATAGACACGTTACAAGTGTGAATATTTTCAGGGTGTTTTAATGTTTAAATTTAAGTGTTATTACAACATCGCCGTTTTGCCAGATTGCGCCCGTGACACCAGAATGTACTTCCCGGAGCGCGGGATGACGGTGACCGAGATTTGCCGCGCGAACGGCAACTACCAACCAAATCAAAATGTGGGTGACGTGTACTACTGCGTGGACACAGACGGCTACCCGATCGAGTTGCTGGACGCCTGGCCCGCAGACATGTGTGCTAGCCACGCTTAGCTACAATGAATAATTAAGTCTGTCCACTTGAATGAAAATTGTAACAATTTTAATTGCACTCGTTACTTATAAGAGATGATAATATTTATAATAAAACATTTTAACAACTGAAATTGATACATTTTATTATATGACGAGTACCTACTTTGATTCTGGGTGAAATTGCTGCTACGTCAATATTTTTAATTATTTTACTTCTAATGCAGTAATGGTCGATTAGTTATGTAATCGTAAGTACGAATTTAATTTAAAACCAACTATTTTAAACGACTTAGAAATAAAGGGTGTTATTCGTTTTAAGCATTTGCCTTGTTAAAGCCTGTCATGGACCTTCATCAATGCAGCTTTTTATTTGAAAACAGATTTCATTGAATGGAGTTATAATACGTTTAACGAAAATCTGTATACCTGATTAAATTTTATTAGATTTAACTAGGGTGACATAGAAATTTTGTTTCTGTAACCGGTTTAAAATATAATTATGTAATTGTTTTTACCAAACATATTCATTTGAAAATTTTATTCTACACAATGACTGGCATATTTAATGAACATATGTATTTGTTGACGTAACCAGGACAATGTAACAAATAAAATATATCTAATTTATGTATGCCTAAATTTTTGTCTTATTACATATACATAATATATTTGTTTTATGTGATAAGAGTGGTAAACGAGTGTGCAAACCCCCTAATGTTAAGTAGTCCCAGCCCATAGACATCTACGTACAACCACGAACACGATTGGAATCCTGTCTGAGCTCGAACGTACATATGTTGCTAATCCTGAGGACGAAGATGGCCGCTTCGCTTCAGTGTGTCCGGCAACCGCGCCTCTCCAACCGAAAAACAAGTAATGTTTTACGGTAGATTATGAGGGCGGCGGTGATACCTCCCCGGTTGAACTATAGTTCTCCCACTTTTAAAATAATGTGTTTTAGCTTTTTGTATTAGTCTAATACATGTAGCCATATATACGATAGCGGCCAGGGTTTTTGTAACAGAGCAGGAAAATTGCGAAAGCAATTAAGCTTTGCTCCGTTTTTTTAGTTCATGAATTATGTACACCCATACTTACTATAGGTTAATATGACATTTAATATTACTTCCGCCCAATATGGATGAGGCGTGCAATTTACCGTAACAGAACCGATTTACGATCATAACAAAAGTAATCAATCATTAGAAATAAAATAATTAAATTATTGACGTGTAGCAGCAATTTCATCCAGATTCAAAGTAGGTACCTACCTACTACCTAGGTAATGTAGGTACGTCTGAAATATAATAATTAAATGAATAAGTAACTAACACATTATCATACATACTCGTAAAGGTATATATATATTTTACAATTCAGTATTATGTCATGATTAACTAAATTCATTTCATAAAGTTATGTTATGATTACGCGAAGATCTATTTATCAATGTATCTATTCTTTACGTAAGCAATGTTTCACAAAATCAAATTATGTAGGCGAAGATAGTTTTCAAGTTACCTTTTCAATGTATCGAGGCGTAAGGAGTATAAACATAGATGTATAAAGCAAAAATTTGAAACTATAATTAATATAAAACAATGAATCTATGTATGAATGACCGTCTTGTAAGTTATGCACATTTCAAGCAACTCTCTTATAATCTAGCGGCTTATGTAAACTGTGTTCACAATTTTTCTATCAAATACTGGGCACATGTCAACCGAAATACATTTGGACATTTATATTATAAACTAAACGTACCCTCGACTCTGCCCTCGTAAAGTAAAAAAGAAGGGAGCATTATATAAAAAGGATAATATACATCTGCGTAATCAGCTTAGTCAACTGAATTCTAAATGTTGTCTATGTCCAAAGGCTACAAAATAAGGTTTCATTAAAATCGGTCAAGTGATTTTTGCATGTTGAGTTAAAAGACAGGCGAGCAGATAGAAATACAACCAAAAAATACCATAATTGTGTATTTGTTCTCTATATCGATAACAATAACTACGAAAATAAGATCTTCCAAATAATATAAAATGCACAACCATGGTCCATAGTTTTTATACATATATTTATGGATGGCCGGGGCGGCACCACCGCCACCCTCATAACCCGCCGTAAAGCAACACGTTCCTCATGTATTGTGTTTCTGTTGGGAGGTGTGATTGCCGGATACACATTATTGGAGGTGAACATCTTAGTCTTCAAGAATAGGAACGCATCCGCGTCCATCCTTAAATAGAACTTCCAGTCTATTTAAGATTGGACATGGTTGTTCATGGGCTGCAGTGACCACTTAACATCAGGTGGCCCTGCATGCCCGTTTCTTACTCTTTCATAATAAAAAAAAGGCGTGAACAAGCCGCAAACGCGTTACGCTGCTCAATACACAACAGTGTTGTACGCCGTAGGGAAAGTGTTAATTGCATACATACTTCACAAATGGGAGCTCGGTGTGTGGCGCAAGCGTCGCGCAACGCGTGTCACCCGACGCCGCGCGGCAGGCCGCTCGCCGCGCGCGTTCGCCCATCTGGAACAAGCGGTTCGGGTTACCAGCGCCCGGAGACCAGTGCCACATAACTTAGTAGATACCACTAGACAGGTGGTAGAATGAGTCCGACCGGTGAGTTACAGCACCAGTGTCACACGAGTTACTAGATTACCACTGGGCAGATGGTAGAACAAGCGTCGTAATTAGGGGCTGGTCAAATGGCTGTAAAGAGCACAACCCTCAGTGACACACAAATTGTGGACTCGCAGGCTATTGGGATATATGCCACACAAATTTTAAACAGTGCTAAAATATAAAAAGATAACTTAGGTAATATGATTAATGAACGACGCCCCTTACTAAGCACACTACATAACATAATATTCTAGAAAATAAGTCTCCGGGGGTGCAAAATTTTGCCAGTGGCGCTCATGACCTTAATTACCGCGCTGGGTATAACTATGTTTTGATGGTCTCGTAATCCGCCTCACAATAGTACTTATCTTATGTTTCGGTTGGAAAGGTATGGTTCCCGGCTTTCCTTATAAGCGACATTACATCTTAGTTCTCAATAATAACAACCCACATATAGATCATCAGTTCCATTTGAAGTTAGTTTTGAATATCCATTGACCACTGACTTGCACGTTTCTATATAGCTACGCTGTCAGTCACATATGTTACCGACAAGCAAATACATTTTATGTGCTTTTACTTCTCACGAATATTATCTGTTTTCATTGGGTACTTCAAAACTTTTACACATTCTTATTGGCTTTCGTATTTACTATGAACAAAGCAAAAAATTACTTATTTATCTCTTTGTTTACCCTTTTACCCCTTTGTTTTTTATTTTAATTTAAAGGTCAGTTTTTCAAAGACAACGAGATAGAATTCCCGAGTTTCGTGTATTTTATTTAATAATTTAAAAAAAATAATTCAAAATTTATACGTGCACTGAAATAAGATACCAAAACTCAATACCCCTTAATTCCGTAACATACCAATTTACAACTCTTTCGACCAGTACATTTGGAAAAGGTAAACTGAGATAAAAGGACGAAGAGACGAACCGACGCAAGTGCTATAAGGGTTCCATGTTAACGGGTGATCGGAACCTTAAAAATTATATGACAATAACTATTTTTTTTACGTTACATATATTGTACGTGCAAAGGATACAAATATTGCATGATCATCTTCCGTTAGACTGCGCTCGACAAGCTAATTTTTAAATTGTCATAAGTATACATATAACTATCACGTTCTGTTTTAGTTACGACTTTTTAGATAGAACCATTGGGATAATACTAAGATATCATTTATCTTCTATCTCTATTTTCTCTTACATCTACTAGTGCAGTGTCATACACGATGTATAACAGAAGACTATACCGTGTAACAGTTCCTGTTCACGTATTTATTAGTAGCCGTAAGTAGCCGGTGCCGTTGCGACCGCACCTCGCCTCACTGCCAGTAGCCACACAAGGTCGCTTGCACTTTTGTTATATTTAACCGCGACTAGCTTTCGATCTTACTGTACCAATCAATTTGCCTTTTACCGCTCACTACCTTGACAAATAACCATACTACGACTGGGAATAATACTTATTTGGTGACTCAAAATAATACGAAAATCCATATATTCACGGAGAATTTGAAAAGAGAAGAAAAGAAGAATTTGAAAAAAATTAAAGACGTGGTTGAATTAATCATTGTCAGGCTTTATTTATTTGAAAACACAGGGCCCATTCGCAGAGCCGTCTTAGCGAACACCGCTCGGGTATAAAATATAAGAGGCAGTGTTACAATAAAAAAAATGCAGCTGTAGTAGTTTTTTTGTTTTTTATTATTAACGATAATCGTTTCTATTAAGAAATGCTGACGGTAATCATTATTAGATAAATAAAATGAGGATACCCTTTACCATTATTAGATAAATAAAATGAGGATACAATAAAGTCGGGCACCCTGGGTACATATCCCATGTACCCTATAGGTAAAAACGGTAGGTACTAGCCCTTGCGTACCAACAAGATATAAGTTTAGGATATTCTTGGTTTTGCTATGTAACCATTAAAAATATACTTATTTATTTATATTTGAAAACTATTTGGAAGTTTACAAAATCCCTTAGAAAAACACCTTTTTATTATTATTTTATTCCAAACATTTCTTTCTATTTCTGTACACAATACGAGTACAATATGAGTAGAGTGAGAGTCAACCAGTTTCTCTTTAATGGTAAAAAAACATTAAACTTTTTATACGACCCGCGTCATTATATGGATAATGGAGAACTAGAAGCAACTTTTAATTTAAACTTGCAATAACTTTCCTTATTTGCCAAGCACTACAATATTGAAGTGATTCAAAACAGCCAAGCAGAACTTACTTTTGTTTAATAATGAATTCAGTTTTTAGCACTACTATTGCAACTTTTAACCGACTTCAAATAACTGGCAAAGTGTAAGGCGGACTTGCACAATGAGGGTCCCGTGTGTTACATAGCATAGGTCCATTGGTACATACCAATTCGTGATCCTATGATAATAACAACATTGACGCTTATGTACTTATATTTTTACGAGAGGTTTTGGTAAAAACTCTACATTATAATTTTCTTTATTACTTTATTACTTCCACTCAGACATCTGTAACGCACTACATATACCACAGGAGTCCCGTCTGAGGTCTGAAATGGTCACCTCACGTTTCCACCAAAACGCAAGATTTGCTTAACTTGATTTGGGTTGGCAGTGGCACCTTCTCTGTCGGACCATATAAATACTGCCGCCTTGTTTACGTAATGCAAGATTCATAGTCAAGAATCCACATTTAAAATGTGTACCCAATCTAATTCTATTAAAGCATATCTACTAAGTAAAAACATAGCATTAGTGTGATATACGTGATAACTAAATGTCCAATAATAATAAAGTATCACTGTTGTTACGTGATTTATTGTTCCTTTGCACGCAAAGCTTACGGACTGCATTGTTCTACTAAATTTATATATTCGAACTCATTTTATTGAGTATCTTCTTGTCCGCTTTCTTTTAAAATAAATTCTCGAACGTAGCCTCCAAAAGAAATCACATCTGAACATATAAACTTGTCATATTACTGAAAAATAACTATAATAACTTTTGAAGAAGAGTAAATTTATATATTGTATAAATGTTAAATCCAATAGCTAATTGATATTTAGTGAAAATGTTTACGGGACTTCGACTATGTAGTGCGAATTTGAGATTAGGTGCTAGGTGTATGGGTAGGTACAACTTTTTTTGCTTCTATTCTGAATCCTACGTCTTTGGTACTAAATCTAACTGTCAAACCATATCTTTTAAACCGTAACAAATCAATCCTATTATGGCAGATATTTTTATTGATAAATGAAAAATAATTACAATTGAGCAACGTTCCGATCACTTGTTGTAAGTAGTCTCATGCAAAACAGTGAGACACTAAAGTTTCAATCCATTCAAGGCAGATAGTTTGAAGGTATAACAATAAAAAATAAAACGTCTAACACACCGGAATATATAAATCAAATTAGAAAGGTATTTAATACTTTTAGGATTATCTATATAAGCTCAGCTGTCAATTTCCCTCATAACTCATACTTATTTAATGAAATAAGATCAGACATGATAATATTATGAATTTTTTAATCGTGACTGCGGCCCATATCAAACGTTATAACACGTAGCGGCAACGATAAAATAATCATTGACGATAAAGATCTAAAGATCACGTTCTCTATACTTTGCAGAAATTTCAAAGCGGCCTTTATTGATATTTCAGGAGCATCATATGTTTTTCCTTATTTCACAATAACATTACAATACTCCACAACATAATTCATGGTTTATTGCCAAGAAATATTTGATGTTTCTTATAACGACCTGAAAATTACCTATGATAGGTAGCGTCGTGCCGAGATTCGTGTAAAACAAGTAGGTAGAATAAAAACAAAATATGAGGTCACGGATGCAACTGGTTTTTATATAACTTCATATTTAAGTTGAACTTTGTTACTTTACAATTTTGTGTCGATCTCGTAAGTAATAACTTCACTAGTAAAAAACTTGCCAAGTGCGTGTCCGACCACGCACACGTAGAAAATATCTCACATCGGAAAAAATACGATAGGTGTGCTTATTTACACCACACAGTTTATTTTTAACAGTTTTTTCACTTGTTTTTAAGTTCTATTACGATAATTTAATTATATTATTGAAGATACACAAATGCAATAAAATGGGTTGTTGAAACATTTGTAAATACAAGAATATTAAAATCTTCAGGAAAAATAAAAATTCGTAAAAGGAAACTTAATTAATTGTCCCTCTGTTTAGTTGACTTTAGGTAGATTTACGGCGCATATCATCACGCGTCAGTTAATCTCGGGCTTATTTTTATAAAGATCGTAATAATATATGAATTAACCGACATCAACAACTGCGTTTTATTGGACGGCAGTGTGGAGCGAGTATAATAATCGAGGGCACTCGATAGAGGGTAGATCGGAAGGGTGCGCGGCTTCGCCACTTGGACACGTCACGCCTTTTGATAACGCGAGCGACCCAACCACCGGCCCTCGTCGGAGATCTCATTAATTTACAGTTATAACAATGAAACACGAAAAATAATTTAACAACTCCTCTGCTATGCAACATTTTTTAAATAATAAATCTACATTTGATACTGCTAATAAAATGTCTTGCACTTAAAAAAGTTTCATTAAAAAAGGTTAGAAACCATTGAATGTTCCCATGTTCTATAAAAAATAACATCTAACTGCCTTCCTAAAATAGGAACACAAACATTTACAGTGAGTAAAATGCAAGGTGTACATAATAAACAGTCTTATCACTTAAAGTTGTACTTCGGACATCCAATGTCAAATTAAAAGAGCATAAGAAATAATTATTAGTAAATAAAGATGTTTTAATAATTATCTATTAAACAAGAAGAAGGATATGGAAATAGCAAGAATACAAGAAAGTAAGAGATAATCGTAGCAAAGTGTATTGGACTTAAAACCAAATTAATAAGTCTATATATGGTGTGTTACACTCTTGAATCTTGCCTTCTGAAATAATTTAGTGAATGTACCTGATTTGTAACGAGAAGTTCATAGATCTAATGAAATAATCCAAAATAACCATCTATAAAAATAAAGTTTGCACCTTAATTATGATCATGTTATGTAAAATTCCTATCACCTCATACAATAATGTTGATGTACACATGTGCGGAGAGTAACTGTTCCACTCACCTCTAGAAAACCTCTTGAAACAATTTAGTGTTCATTTTGATGACCCTGACTTAAAACGGAGAATGATCATTTTCTCGCATTTGTGCCAATTGTTCCAACTAACTGTTAAAACAAGTGATGAACAGACTTACAATTCTGCCAAGGTTAAGGCAAACAAGATTGATTTTTTTTATTTAACATAGATAATGCCAGAAACTGCAGCTTTTTTCACAAAATTAATTATAAGCTTTGATTGATTCCAAGTATAAACTATATAACAGCATTTAGTTTGCAAAATATAACTTAAAAATGTTATAAATCTTTTACTATTATTATTTTAGGTCAATGCTTAGCAATACATGATAGCTTATAACAATAACATAGGTACAGGCACCTCACATGCAATAAAATAAGAGATACTTTAAATCTGTAATTATGCACTAAAGAACACAAACAAATAAACAAATGAACAATATTTCACATTTATATAATAGTAAGGACAGTGATAAATAGTTCATTGCAATGAACTCTACTTAAATACTTAGTAGACAATCTGCAATATAGCAAATTTCTATTTCAAGAGGTTCCCAAATCAAAAGTAACTATGATAATCACTAGTCACAGTATTTCTTGTCCCATTGTCTCAGACATTTGATAATGTATTTTGAGTGTATGTATTCTTTAGCACACTTAGAAGCCTAAATAATTCAATGGATTTTTCATGAGAAGTATTATCAAATTTTTCTTAATCATGAAACTATTATTGGGTCAAAGGAGTATAAATCATAAAGTAGGGGAGTAATTAAAAAAAGATTTTATTACAGCACTCTGAACATTCAATAAAAGCTCATAAGTATCTAATTATAATATCATATAAATTCAAGAGTTGACAGACCATGGGTCATTAGACAGTCACAGTATTCAGTAAGGGATAATTATAATAGTAATATTTAGGCACTGTTATTGTTAAAGTTTACTTAAAGATATTTTATTCACATAATTTATGATAATTAAATGTCAAAAAAATAAATTGTATGAGTAGTAAAATAAAAAAAGGACATTTTACAATGTTTTGAACACTAGCAATATCTTTTAAATTGTATTATTTACAAATTAACTAAATAAACTTAAATGCAAAGGAGTTATTGCAGCTCATATACAACTCACCATTTTTGTTATTTTGGATCCTTGCAATTAGTTGTAGGGAGTAGTAAATTTTGCTACACCACACCCTTCAGGCAAGAGGTAAAATCAAAAACTTTGGTATTATAAGGCAAATACAAGAGGTAAAGAATTTTGTTTGTGTTCTAATACTTAAAGAAATGTTTCTTCTTTCAAATTTAAATTATTTTCAGTGTTTATTGCATTATTTACCTTTATAATATGCCCTGTTGATATAATTGACCAATTAATTCAAGGAATACAATGCAATTTTACTAAATATTTTAGTGTCATGAATAAATTAATTAATTACAAAAACTTTATTGTAAAAAACTATGTTACTTTCACATATTAAAAGAAAGTTTCATTGATTCATATGGCCTATAAAATTGCAATAGAAATCAATTGCAATGTGTTTTGATTTACGTGCATTAACATAAATTCTCTTGAATAGAGCCGAAAAGGAATGAATTAATTTATTTGTCATTCTAATTAGAAAATAAAATGTTCTTAGAAAACATACACCTACTGACCTTATAACAGCGTCACGTTTTCTCCACCTTCGTGCGATCCGGTTTGCCACATCAGTGCCGATTCAAGCCACATAATAACCAAATACGAGTATCACAACAATGCACTTTCCACAACAATCAATAATAATCATGAGCTATTATTTTTAATTTTTAATATCCTTAGCACTGCACGCCCACAAGCAGCGGGCGGACCGACACAAACAGCATTGGGTCGGAAGCTTAATTTCTATAGACACAAGAAACGTCAATAATTCAGACCAACAGTAGTGAAAAATAATAAACTATGCGCGAATAACTTCGATCATTTACTTAGACATTATTAAACGTGTCCTGCTCTGTCCTTACAATTTATGTTACAAAATATTGTTCAAAAGATCCATATCACCCAAATTACGAAAAATATATATTTATTTTAAGGAGCGACACACGCAGGCCACAGACCTGCTTCCATATTTTTTTTTTCGGTTTGCTCTGAATCGATTTCAATTCTTCAAACGAGAATTATGAACAATCAAATCGATTATACTGTTTCTTTCACTGATTCGCTTAGATCAACACGCTGCTGACAGACTCGTTTAACAATTTTCGACCCTACCAATGTTATTTTAGTATTTAGATAAACTGAATCAATGTCCTATCCTACGTTTTGTAAATAATATATTCTGTTATTTTTAATAATGTGTCTAGACATACAACTCAACCAACGAATTATGATGAAATCGAGTCTTAAATCGGATACTATATAATAAAAGCATAGTTTTAAGAATATCTTAAAAAACTTATTAACTTACAGTGTAAGTATTACCATTATAAAGTATGTTTGGATTGCTCAAAAATTGTAGTATATAGGACAGTTTTGTAGCTATCATGCTAAACGATTATCGATTAGAAAATCGCGATGTTATTTATGTTTAGTAGCTCCTACCTCAAAAATTTGATGTTGCTAATAAGGCTACGAAGTGCGGACTGTAGGCAAAATGATACTAAGCCTTTATTAACAATACTAACTTTTTATTATAACGCTTATAGTTGTTCCGTATATGGATGGAGGGGACGTCTGCCCTATGAAATCTCGCTGAAACTATTCATATCGAAATTATGTAGCGTGACAGGTTTTTTCCCAAGCAAGAAATGACCCAAAGAGTATAATAATATAAATCAAAACCCAAATTAACCCAATAGTCAGTGCAAGCTCAGTTTGCCATGTACTCTGTGCTGCTAGTATTTCCCTTGTGGTAATGAAGTAACAAGAAAATATAAAATGAAATATATAAATAGTAAATATTAATATACCTTGAACAAAACTATATTAATTTTTATAAGCGCATAGTAAATCATTGCTCTAGCTATAATTTATAACAGCAACCAAATATAATTTAAGGAACGCATTTTGAAGGGAAGACTCGCTCAGAAATGTTTGTGTTTATCACCATGTAACTAGTTCAGGTCTTGCAAGAACTTCTCATTCCCGATGTTAATTCCAAAAATCCATTAAAAGCAACGGAAATAAAATAGATTAAGTACATAATAGTGTAAGACAGATCAAATGATTCAAAATTAATGTAGGGAGTATGCGATTTTTAATCATAAACAATATATTGCTTTTAAATTGGAAATTTATCGACTATAACTTTCTTAAAATTAAGGAAAACGTGGGGGTGGAAGGAGGAAACATAATTCCTTCCTCTTGCCCGTAGTCCTTAAATTTCTGTCGGTGGTACTAAACCAGCGTGGTGGTCTGCGATAGTTTAACACGTCGAGAAAATAACATACAATTTAATAATGGCTTTTTAATAATGATGTCCTTAACAATTCGTATTGCATGTATTGTTACAGTTCATTTATTAATAAACTAAAAGGTTAGCTCAAGTGTGTGTATATGGTACTGATTTTTAGTTAAAAATGCGGCTTTATTTTATAGAATGACACAACAGCTTTTCTTTCTTCTCCAACGTGATTCGGCAGATCTTCGTTTGTAAGCTTTTTCAATGCGTTTTTTGTGCGTCCTATGCGAGCGGTTTTGACTTAATCTAGAATCTTTTGATTGTACTCTTGCACAGTCGCACGGCGAGCCTGCCCTTGTGACAGTGTCCATGGCACTTGGGCATTTCCTCTTCGTTTTGATACATTTCTTGTAACACTTGTCTGGTTCCGGACATGGTGCTGGCCGGGGTCTATGCTTGTGCGCACTACACGTCGGCGCTGAAACGCATGGTTTCAGGCTTTTCGTGGAGTACACAGCTGTAAAATAAAATAATTATAAGTGAAGAAGACATAAGAGTATCAACTGTAGGTGCAGTTTGAAATTCGTACAATTTTACTCAACTTTTATATTTGGTATACATGCAAATAATATTTAGAGCTTACAATTAGGAAATAGAAAAGTTTAATAAATAAATAAGAAATATGTAAGGAGGTAATTTTATTATTGCGAAAAAACAGTTAACAACATTTTACATGTTGACAAATTCGATTACTTTATGATAAAGGATGAAATTGAACGATCGTTTCTAGAAATTAATGATATTAGATTTTTTCACTTGGGAAAATATTAGGTATTATTTATTTCTTGCATGGTCTAGATATATGTGTTTAAAACGTGAGCTTGTGAAATCTGCAAGTTTTTTTTTTTCATAGAATCACACAACATCGTCTGCTCCGCTTAAGTCTTCCTCTGTGCCCTTTTCCAGCACAACAGTCTGTACTTGATCGTGGTTTCCCTTTCTTCCTAGTGTAATCTAAGTAACTGTGACTTCCGGTCAGTCTGTCTTTCTTTCTCATCTGTGCTTCTCTGGATTTTTTCTTCAAAAATCTCTCTACTTCTGCTACTTTTCTCGGATCCGCTCCACTTTTATATTTCCCGCAGCTAGAACATTTTGCCTTGGACCTGGTGGACATAATAGAGACCGCACTTTGACATGGTCTTACGCCCTTCGATATAGTTTTCTTCAAACATTTTTCCGGGTTTTGGCAGGGAGGTGGCGTTGGATGGCATCGTACCGGCGAGCATGACGCTGACGGTGTGCAAGGTGGATGTATAGCAGGGGCCATTTGCGTTGCTTTTACTCTGAAAATAGCGGGTACTTGTTATTCACCATATATACACATATAATAAATAACAAAGAAGCATTTTAAAAAAGAAGCCAGCTTCACTTTTTACTTTAAGATTTTGCTAATGATGAATGTAAAATAACATATCTTTGAACTTACCTACGATTGATTCACTTATTTGACGACCACTAATAATAGAGTTTAATTATATACCACCAATGATTATAATTATACCGGAAAGGTCGAATTCACGGAAAAATCAAGGTAAAATATGCTATTTACTTTAAATAACATAACATGTAATTATGAGTGATACTCACAATATTTGTTCATGTTATATTGTAACTTCTAATGGATTGCCCAGATGTCCTCCAGCTTCGAGTTACACTAAGGAATTAAAGAACAACTATTTTATTTATGTTCGTGCCTATTTCTATGCTTGAGATTTTTGTAAAACACTTTTGAATAATGTTCAATGTGAATTTTATCTACAACTTTGTACAAAAGTCAATGTTAGTACCACATAAACATCTTCAAAGTTAATTTAGTGCAAGCCTTGGCCAAGCACCATTTTATTCCAATTTTAAGTAATTTTGTTACTTTTCTAACAAGCGCATTATTATACATAATTAATATTTAAATATCTCGTATATTCAAGTTCTGTAGCAGTAAGAAGCTGGCTTCTTTTTAAGTATAATTTATAAAATGAGCTTTTTTGTACACAGTTGTCTAAGATATCACTGTCTTGAAATCAGTAACTTTTCTCCCATTACATATTTATCTAGGGACTTACCCATAATACTTCTGTAACGGTCACTAACTTGTTATGGAGTCGTTATATCATTTCGAAATAACTTTTATACTATTGATTTTTGTGATTTTACTAACTGAAGATTTTGCATTTTAGACAGATTTTGATATGTTTGATCTTCTATTTTTCAATAATGACTAATGGTAATTATTCTTTTGTAATATTGTATATGGACAGCTGCCATTAAATTGATATAGATTCTGATGTTTTTAGGATTAAAAAATATATATACAGGGTTCAACTATGCTATTATGACTAAGTTGTATATTACCTACTTCCATTGAGCAGTAAAATCAAATTCTACTAAAATAAATTACATTGAGGTACCTTTGTATCTTCCAACCTGGCGATGAACGAGATTTAATGTGAACAGTTTTTTATTTTTGTTTTTAGTATACATAATTAATAAATTATATTAATATAATAAGTATATACATTTATTAAATAAATAATACACCAGTTACACAAATAATACCAAGATACAAGCTTAGGCATTTATTGAATTATAAAGTAGCTTGATTTACATAGTTATTTTTAACAAGATAACATAAATAAATTTTGTACATACAATTCTAAATATCAATACTGCACGAAGTCGTTAATTTTATAACTATTTTACAATATAACTTTCAATGTTATATAAATACATTCTGTTGTTATTTTTCCTAAATATTACAATATAAATTAATGAAAAATACAAATTAATGAAAAATATGTAGTCACTATCTTTTATAATTTTTTACAAAATTATTTATATGTTTCTGGGAAAAATAACTATTTACTCATAATATAGTATTACTGTTAAAGAAAAATATAATTACAATGTGCGCTTAGCAACAAACATAATGCAAAACCATGATTATTTAAACATTGATAAGTGTGAAAAATATATTGTAAATGACAAACGTTTATCTACTTAACAATATTTCTTTTCAACTGGTGTTGTTAAGATGAATATACAAGAAATATTTTCAACTTAAAAAAATAAATAAAATGATTTTGTAATCATGTCTTGCTTAATTAGAAAATCGCACAATAACTTAAAAGCGTTATGAAATACATTTTGCGTACAAGTGACATTAGAATTAGGAATGTGGTTTATTGTCACGACGTGCCAAAAACGTTGTTCAAAACATTTCACCAAATGAGTGATAATATAATAGTATAAAGGATATGACGCAGAATGTGCACTTCGCTAAATAAGCACGTCGCAAAATGCGGATTTTTTTATTTTGCACAATGTGCATGCCTGGGAACAATATAATAATAATGTGCACATTTTACGAAGTGCATTTTTCCAAAAATTTTTATTTTAAGAAGTGCTCCTTTTGCCACATGTGCACGTTCCGCGACGTGCTCATACTCAGAAGTGGTTATATTGCAATATTGCAGATTTTATGAAGTGCTTATACCGCAAAGTGCTAGTTTTGTGACATGTGCACATTTTGCGAAATGCCCTTACCGACAAGTGTTCGTTTTGCGACATGTGCACATTTTTCGAAGTGCCCATTCAGAGAAATGCTCGTTTTGCGACGTGTGCACGGTTTGCGAAGTGCACATTCTGCCTCTAATTCTTATAAGAGTCGCGTTTTTAGCCATTAAGGCTGCGAAACTTTAACAAACAACATAATAGTTTTATTTCTCATGAAACCCCTTAATATGATATTAGCTTATATAATTCGCGTGGTGATTAAGAAATTAAATAATTAACTCCGCGAATGCCAGTTGTTTAAATTTTATATAAGGCATATCTTATTAAATAGCGTTACTATTACATAACACCCTTGTTATAATACACTTCCTGTTTTCTAATACCCCAACTTTTTTTCCCTAAAGAATAAATCATAAACCGCATTGAAGGAAATATTGTACTGGTTTATACTCACTACCAGTAACTCAAATAATAAGTTCAATCGTTGAACTAGCAATTTTCCTTTCAAATAATTGTTTCGTACTTCCAGTAAGTTTTATCACCAATTAACGGTAAAATCTTTTAAGATTTAATTTTTCATGTATGTTTTTTTTTATCACAATAATACTTTATATTTATATTTTTTGAGTCCGTCAGTATTAATTTTGTTTTCTGAACAAACACAAATGCATAGCTTTAAACAAACACGTTCCAGCTCCTTTGTATTCATCTTTCCAACGACATGATACTATTCACTACATAATGTAGGTAAATGTAATATAAGAATATTAGAAAGGTCAGGAGACAACCGATGACGTCGTGCAATCTCGCAACGTCTATAAACGACTTTTTTAACGGCATGACTGTAATGAAATATTTATGTGGTGTAAACGCGGCTTAACCTGTGAATAACGTGATATACAAGTACACTTTTAATTTGGAATGATAATATATTGTTTTAATGTTACATAACATGTTTCTTAGTATCGTCATACGGCAGATGGCGCTCGGGCGGCGTCATGTGGTAGTGCGGACAGTGCATTAGTTGTCTTTCTTTGACGTAGATTCCTGATAAGTCGGGGGCTGGTCCTGAAATGATACAAGGTAAAGTATGAGTAACTAATATATAAATCAAATATATATGAACCGCGTGTATAACATTAAACACTACACTTCGCCCGTAACTTCAATGACATGGACTTTAAGCTTCTTATGTACTATGTCACTATGTATGACGTTATACAATAGACAGAGGTCAAGTTCAATTTTACTTTTCATTGACCCCATCATGTTCAAATATGGGAATATTATAATGTAATTACTCGTTTTGAAAGTAGTATATATCATCTTAAATCTTTTAACGAGGTTTTTGCGTGATTCGAAAAGAAATCCACATACTCATAAACAGAATAGTTTCAAAAGAGGTTTTGGTATCCGCTTATCAACCATATGCTACTCCAATTTACAAAAAAGTAACAATAAATACAAGTACAAATAATTACTATAAATAAAAATACTATAAAAACTATATTACAATAAAATTTAAATCCTGCTAGTCATAAAATAATTAATGTAATGTTTAGTAAAAAACACTAATTCAACATAAACATCTGTGACTTGTTATTTTAAAAAATTAAAAGCAGGACTCATATGAGGCTGTATAATTTCAGAGGTTTAGGGATGAATAAGTTATGATGTAAGAAAGAATGCATTGAAAGGGAATTTGTAAAAAAATCCAGTTAAATGTGTTCTATGAATTACTCACGCTGTATGGTGGTGGTACATAAGCAGTTTGGGGCTTGTTTGGGTCATAGTAGGCGCTTTGCGCTGCCTCGGCTGCTTTAGCATCTGAAAATGTTATTCAAACTACTGCAACAATACACTCAAATACACACTGTGATGTTAATACAGTATTAATACGTACAACTAACTACTAAGAAAAATATTTACACAAATCTAAGCAGTTTCAAATCTATATTTACAGCAGTTCATAAATAAAAAACTAAGCTGTTACAAAGCATATTCTTCAATAACTACTCACGCACGCAGGAGCGTCGGCATGGAGTTATAATTGATTATACCATCCTTGAAATTCAACAATCAACATTTTAAACTTTATTTTATATAATGATATACATTTTGATAGTAGTATTAATTTTTTAGAAGACATAATGAACATAAGACAAATAATCCTAATTTTCTTCTTTTGTTCAATAATTATAGTAGTATTCAATCAACGTTTTATTCAATCAATTATATGCATCAAATTGATGAATACTAAAAGTATTGGTGACTTTGTTTAGTGTAAATATCATATTTGGTTTTTGTAGGCCCAAATTTTGTGTAGATATTCTAGTCTCAATTTAACTCGAATAGACCTCATTCAGAAGGACATGCTGTTTCTTTTAACTAATAAGTTTCAATTGATAATAAATCATATTTTTCTTCCTCTGAATGTAACAAGATATTTACAATAGCTTTCTAATTGATTTAAATTTGTTTTCTTTACTATTTTAAACTGAAGGGGTACCCAAAATATTAATTCCATTTTGAAAAGAATTCTCACCCTGAGGGGACATGCCGGCGCTCGCGGTGGGCGCGAATCCTCCAGGATAGCCTGGGGGTGCAGACCCCGCCGGGTAGCCAGGGGGCGCAGACCCCGCAGGATAACCGGGAGGCGCTGACCCCGCAGGATAACCGGGGGGCGCGGAGGCCGGATAACCAGTCCAACCTGCTGCGCCGGCGCCAGAGAAGCCCGAGGCTGCAGGGTACGTCGCTCCCGCCACGCCAGGGTACGGTGGCGGGCTTGGCGAAACGAATACGGAGTTCGGCGGTGGCTGATCGGGGAACGCCTGAAATTTAATTATACGAAGTGAAAGTTGAACCTTGAACAAAATTATGAAATCTTGTAAAAAAATATCTTGATAAAAAGAACGTCCATATTCACTCTCAAACAGAACTGACGCCCTATCGTATCGTATGAGACCGTGTGTAGATCCGTTGCTATTATATTATTGACATGTGTTATAAGTGTTAAATGTGTACTATTAAGCTTGTACTTACAAGCCCCAATATCTTAATCTATGCATTTTATTTTATTACAATATAGTTCTTCTAACCCAAAAAATAAAACACAAGTTGTGGGAATGTGTTGGTTATGGGTTTCATGCTTCAGTAAAGATAACGTTATAATAATAATACCAGCATCACTAGCAATTGCTAGCCATAATTTTTAATTTGATACTAACAGTATAAGGTGGCACCCAGCCGTAGTATCCCTGTGGAGGCGGAGCGTAAGCTGGCGGAGGGGCGGCGTACCAAGGACCGGTGGGCGGCATATACGGTGGCGGAGGCGCATCCGGCGCTGAATGCCGCGAAGCTAATAAAAAATATCGTAAATTATCAAGTAATAATATAATAGGCCATATTCGAGGTTCGGATATGAATAATCTATCAACCAATTTTATTTCATAAAGGAGGTAACAAACATGTCAAATGTTATAAAAGTATTCTTATTATACCATTTTCAGACATACAAACAGCATTATAGCTTCTATATCACTAATAAATTATCACTTAAAATACAACTGAACTTCACATCCTCCTAATCCATCCACTTGGCAGATTTTAATTGCATTTGTGTTTGCTCTATGATTATACCAATGTTTTTTGTTACCACTTTTATGATAGATGTGGAATAATTTGGAATAAATTGACAACTTCATCGCTGAAATTTCTCTTCTCAATAATAATCTTTTCAATAATAGTGGGCGAATGAAGGTCTTAACTTTGAACAACTGTTTCTTAAATTTTAATCTCATTCTTTTGGTTTACTAAATTTTGTAATTTGGGGCAAGTCTTATTTTATTTAGCCAGCACAAGACAATATTTCAATTATATGTATATAGTTGTCATACAGTGGGTTTTTACAAACTCTAACTATCATGTAAATGCAACAAAATAAATAATGTTTTATCTGCGCAATATTACTGTGTGACTAACCTGTTATCTTTTACTAAACAGTGTGATAAAGATTGCTGGCATTTGATAAAATATATGGTATCGTTTTCCACAAAATGTATTTATAAGTGTTTCAGGAAACTTGACTCAATAGTTCTTAATACACCTATTATATTTATATATTTCATATAATAATGTATAAAAATATGTCAAAAATAGATTATTGTATTAAAGAGGAACCCATTAAATGAAATGAATAATGTATAATGAAATTAATTATGTGAATAATAATATCAATTCAGGATTATTTTGAAATATGTACATAGTAAAAGGTTTTTTTTTGAAATGAAATGAAAAACTAAGAAACGAGCATGCAGGCCACCTGATGTTAAGTGGTCACTGCAGCCCATGGAACAACCACGTCCAATCTCAAATGGAACAGAAGTTCCATTTAAGGATGGACGCGGTTGCGTTCCTACTCTTGAGGACTAAGATGGACGCCTCCAATAATGTGTATCCGACAACCACACCTCCCCAACCGAAACGCAATATATGAAGAACATGTTGTTTTACGGTGGGTTATGAGGGTGGCGGTGGTGCAGCCCCGGGCGAGCTCTAACAGCTCTACCACCTTATAAAATATATATATAGGTGATAGGTAACTCTCTTTGAACTTGCACTGTACCACTTTAACATCTATATTTCTGTCTTAAAAAAACAGTGTATGTGCCAAAATCTGAATGCCTTGCTTTTGTATGTATGTCAATTTAAAACTTAGATGTGTCAACAATACTGTTCTAAATGTCAGCAGCAGACATGTTTTTAATAAAATATCTTACCAAGATGTGCAGCTTTCAGCATAGCCTGTCCAAATTCAATTGCTCCACCTGACTTGAATGTCAGCTTAAACTTCACTTCACCAATGAAGTTGCCATTAGGTTGTGCCCGAACTTTACCCTTTATAAAATTCGCAGAGAACATAGGTTGTTCTACAGTTACCTAAAACAAATATTTTTTGTTAAATAATTATTAATTTACCTATTTCAATTATATACTTTTGTGTAACTATATATATAAATCTACTTTGTCATGGAAACAGCCAATAAAACAAAATATACTATATAGAAAGCTTGACTTGGAGAAATACATGTTAACACTCAGGATTATCAAGTCAGCATTGCGGACGGGGGCAGTAGACTGCAGCTGATTTCTTTACATTGGAGATACACCAACAATTCACATTTTGTCACACACATTTGTCTATAGTCTTGTAGTACATACATTAACTCAGCACTTGAATTTGCCCATAAATTTGTATAATTTGTATTAACAGAACAGCTGCGTGCAAGCCGCATGAGCATTATACAAATAAAAAACAGTAGTTTGTTTTCTTTTTTTATTGTGAAAGAGTAAGAAACGGCCATGCAGCCGCCTGATGTTAAGTGGTCACTGCAGCCCATGGACAACCACATCCGATGTCAAATAGAACAGAACTAAGATTGAGGACTAAGATGGTTGCCTCCCATAATGTATAACCGGCAACCACACCTCCCCAACCGAAGCACAATACATGAAGAACATGTTGCATTACGGCAGGTTATAAGTTTCTGTTTCCTACAGTTAAAGTGTTAAGAATTAAACACACATTTATAATTTTACTTATATTTAGATACAATTACATATGAGATCACCATATTCCTAAAGAGGATCTCACACAGGATCATCTTAGTCCTAAAGAGTAGCAACACATATTTGATCATCATCAACCAGAATTCCGATTTGGTATGCAGTTGGTTACAGAGTTTCCTATGTAACAATTACCACTCACCATTCATTCGCCTGTTTAAAAAATAAAATAAGCAAAAAGATTAAATAATAAAAAGACAAATCATTTCTATCTGTATCTCATTACTACAGTTCTAAAATAAAAATTAACATTTAACTTACATCCTGCAATGCTATAAATGGAAAACTGAATGATCTCAAAGTATCAGCAATGTTTTTGGAATTGTAAATCATTCTATGGGTTGTGAGATACATTCTGCCATTCTTCGACCCTTTGAACTCCGGTGTATCATTCCCATAGAACTCCACTACCACATTGTCCGAGAATAGGATAATACTAAAACAGAAAGTTTTGATTACTGCATGCAAAGCATTCATAATATTCTGTTGATATATAGCATGCTATAAAATTGATAAAAATTGCAGCATGTAAGCACAAGGTAGTGCAATTTATTGTCAAAACTATCTGATATTGATTTTTATTGTCTACAGAAAGAATAAAACAATGCATATTGCATAATATCTTATTAACATGATATCAAAAAAGATAAATTCGTATTTGAGCTAATGTTTCCATGAAAGAAAAAACATAGTGACTAGATATTGTAATACCAGAATTTGGGTGAATATTCGATTATTAGACCTATTAAATGGTATTGCACTAAACAATACCTTAATTAAATCAATTTAAACACTATAAATACTTTGACTTCATTATTATAGAATGATGATATAAAGTAGTAAAAAAATTACATACATATAAGTGTGATAATTTATGCTATTGAATCTGAAGAAAATATTTAATTTAATATGCAAGTAAAAATCGTAAATTGCATAGAAATGCTTAAGTATTTCCTTAAATTATGTAAAAGACTTTTTTTACTAACGTAAACATAATTAATTTATTACGTGATAATAATTGAAAAAAGAAATTGCTAATATTTGCTCATAAACATGGAAGCAGTTTTGCAAATATTGTTGATGTTAGTAAATAATAAATAATTAATATTACATGACAAGACAAATTTAACAATGAATCATGATCTTGCACATCGATAATAACAATTTTATCACTTACCATTCTCCGGCATGTATTAGAACACCGTGGTCTGCATGAGCGGTATTAAGAGACATCACGGATTGCGCTTTTAGGACTGTTCAGATACAAGTGAGGTATTTCAACAATAAAAATTCAAGTAACTGCGCAAGCCGCAATCAATTAAAAATTACTGAGCTAAGTATGTCGGTTCTTAATTCTCGAACTTTTCAGATTGATTATTTTACTTCTTCGTTTCAATTCTTTCGATGAGTCATAAATGTCAAACGTCGATGTCAGTGTCACAGTATTATAGATTAAAATTTTATAGAATTTATGATAACTTGTAGATTGTAAATCTTCTAAATAAAAATAGTACCTTAGGAATGAATCAGTGCAATGTGGTCGCAAGACGAGGAATAATGACCCGAAAATATTTCACATGAGATTTAAATGTAATTGTTTGTACAGAAATTAATAAAGACTACCGCCCCAGTATGCTAGTTAGGTTAATTGTATCACAATAGTATTGTTTGTAAATGGATAGTCTAAGTTGATTAGTAATAGATGCTATCTGCTCTGCAATATTTGAAAATGTACACATTATATCAAATTCCGGCTATATGAAAAGGTTAGACCCATAAGACTTAATCCAAAACCTCGTAAACGGTCCAAAAAAAGGCATAACGACAACATTATTATGACGGTGACATTGACTTTGACTATTAAGTGACATGTAAAGTGCAGAGGCTGCAGACGCGCGAAAAGAGAATAGAGACAATTTTATTATTTATATTTTTGTATGTTTATCCAGTATGTTTTAAAAACTCGTCAAATTTACTTTAAGTTTGTTATACAATTGTATCAATCTGGTAATATAATCATGGAAACAGATCAAGAATCTCAGGAATTAAATCCAATTACACCTATAAATGCAGATACGGTTCATAAAATATGTTCTGGGCAGGTCAGTATTTCAATGTTCCAAATAATTAAATGTTCTTTTTTTATTGCGAAAGAGTAAGAAACGGGCATGCAGGCCACCTGATGTTAAGTGGTCACTGCAGCCCATGGAC
>DWON01000940.1:0-27731 GCA_018251015.1 Phocides pigmalion okeechobee | reverse complement strand
ACGCAATATATGATGAACATGTTGCTTTACGGCGGGGTATGGGGGGGGGGGGGGGGGCGCCCCGGGGGAGGTCTAACGGCTCTACCACCTTTTCATTTATAGTATTAATGTCAAATATTACATTAACTGTTTAATGTTTATACACAAAATAATGATATAAAACTACCAACAGTTGAGTATAACAATTGTATGGACACTATCCACAGTTTATTCATCTTCAACGAATAATACTATTATAGTATTGGGATTAAACTATACAATTGCCGTAATTGTATAATTGACTAGCTATGCCCGCGACTTCGTCTAAGTTTATTTTACACAATTCTAAAATTGTCAAACATACTACACATACATGCATCAAGTGATTATTTAATTTCTCACCCAATTTACAAAAAAAAACTTATACAATACTTATATAAACTTAACTTATTATGCAAAAATACCTTCCTCAGTAATCACTCTACCTGGTGTTAAAATCCGTAAGAAAATCCGTCCAGTACTTTTGAGTTTATCGCGAACAGAAAGACGCGACGGGGGACTTTGTTTTATAATATTTATAGATCACATTATTTCATAAAAGTATGTATGTATTTATGGTAAAACTATAGCTTATATGCCAACACTAGTACACACCTGCATTGCCTTCGTGATCGGCATCTGAGCGGTGCGGCGGGTGCGGCGGCTGTGGCGGCGGGTACAGGAAGCGCTGGTTGCCCTGCGCGACCACGTGGCGGCGTTCGCCGCGCCAGTGCTGGAAGCGCGCCAGGCGCTCCGTGTCGGGCCGCTGCCAGGTCGTGGTGCGCGTGTTGTGGTCCACGTAGTACACGCGCCCGCGCGCGTCGCGCCGCACCTCCCAGCCCATTGGCAGCGGCTGCGGACGCTCCCATGACGTCGATCGCGTGTTGTGGTCCACGTAATACCTGAACAATTACAAACTTTTGTCACGAAACGCATGTCAAGGCATATTTGGCTCCAAACTGGAATTGGACCCAGCTCCTACCTCTCCTCACGATTAAGGTAAGATAGGACCGTGCTCCACCACGTTGCGTTATCTTAATCATGTTTATCAAAGCATAGAAATGAGTCTTCCTTTCCCGGCAAAAAGTTTTCTTACGCGAAATTAAAAAAAAACAAATAAATTTTCACATGGGAAATTGTTTAGGTAGCAGAGAAAGGTTCTTAGTAGACACATGTAAACAAATGAGCATATAATCGAGGCTACCGGAAACAGTTACTTGTAAATATCTTTGTGTTGTAATGTAGCAAAATGTCGTTCGATTGTCCAGTGATTGTTCAATTCACTGTATACATTCTTACGCATGTTCAATAATACTAAAATGAACAGTACATATGCATCAACAATAAGAACTAAAGGCAAAAAACCTTACCTGCGTCCATAGACATCGTATCGCATTTCCCAGCCTGGCGGCAACGGGTCCTCGGTGGAGGATTGGACAGCGCCGGCGGCAGACGCAGCGGCAGCAGCGGGGGGCGGGGATTGCGACCCCGCCGCGCCAGTTTCGGGAGCCTCTTGATGCGAAGGG
The DNA here is from genome assembly GCA_018251015.1 of Phocides pigmalion okeechobee. Taxonomy (NCBI): domain Eukaryota; kingdom Metazoa; phylum Arthropoda; class Insecta; order Lepidoptera; family Hesperiidae; genus Phocides; species Phocides pigmalion. Next base: position 26,187 of record DWON01000940.1, on the reverse strand, counting down.
CCCGCGCCACTCTCTAACGCAGGCACGCCGGATACTGTGCCGTTGCTCAGTGGCGGCGGTCCAGGTGGTGGCTACAAAATCACCCGACCAATAATAAATAATACATGAACGTAACATGTTACAATAAATTTCACAAGACTTCCCATTCCCCATACCCTTGTTATTCTTTAATTACCTTACTTCCTTACAACATACATTAAAGTGAAACATTGTCCATGTGTTTGTGTTTCTTTATTGCTACAAGTACTTATTTAATCTACCTTATATCTTGGACAGACATATATGTATATGTAGAGGCATATAGCCTCAATATACACTGAGCAATATCTATGCTTTACTAACTTATAACTGTGCAATAAAAAAAAAAAGATAACCACATTTTTAAACTATATTTTTCAAAATACATGTGCTGTCCAATTTATTGTAGGTTTCTAAGCTTATAAATTGCAGGTGCAGTTTCAGGTTAATACTAGTATATACATTTGTAAGGCTGCCTATTTCATGTAGCCACATTCTTGTGCAATAATGTAAAATAGATACCAGTTTATGCATAGTATAGTTTATACATTTCTTATATAGTACTCTAAAAAAAACTATTAATACTACCCTATGTACTCTAGGTATTTGGTATCTCTTATCAAACAAATAAACACACAAAATTGCAAAACTTTTTAAATAATAAGCAGTCTATTTTATTTCCTTGTATATATATCTTATAATAAAGGTTCATAGGAGTGAGGCATATAATAAACATTTGTCTATTTCTTCATAATAACTGCAATATTACTAATGAAATTGAAAGGCATGAAAAGAGGCAAACTACGATTGCGACACAAGTCTATGACTAAAAAACCAATGTCATTTTCGAGGTTTATGTTGCAAGGTCAATAAATTTAAGTAGTATTGAAACTTACCCGTAATACTTGAGTTCTCATCATGGTTCTTAATGTCTCTAAATTATTTCGTAACCTTATTCTAGCACGAACACCTTCATTTAGAGGACTGCGGGAATTTATTGATTCACCAAAAACTTCATGAGATTGACTCAGTACAGAAGGATCAATTCGCAGTCCATTGAGAAGGAGCACCAGCTCAGCTGCTTTCACTTCCTGGTTTGCACTAGAACTATCATGGGATACAGTTTTCATCAAATCTGTGAAGAAATTAAGAAAATAAAATAACAATTACAAAATTTACATACCAAAAGTTGAATACAAAAACTACATACCTATTGTCAATTCTACATTTTCACATTTTCCATTAAAGTATAAAAGTATTTTTAAAAGGTTAACTCTTTTCTCTCCAATAATATTGTCTTTCCTAAAGCTATGGTGGTCTGCAAGTCGAAACAACATCTGTGACACAGGGGTCACTAGCACTGTAAAATCTTCTTTCCATTTTGGGTGTAGTGAGTTTTTAATTACTTCTGTTCTTCTTGAGACCTTATCATCTATTGTCACTTGTAAATAGGGATTCGGTTTGAACAGGCCTGAATATCTAATACTTGCAGATTCAACTGAAATAAAACAATAGTCAGTTGCATATTATGTTATGTTAATTTATTTTTAATGTAAGTTAATTGATTAATGGTGAGAATTCACTCATTTGGTCAACTACAAACAATAAATAGTAACTGGAAAAACCACTTCATAAAGCACAAAATCAAGATAACTACATGAAAATAAACAATGTCTATTTGTTCAAATTGAATATTAAACTAACATTGCAAACAAATTCAAATATGATGCACAATATGAACAGATAAGAAATGTAGACATGGAAATAATTCATGTAGGTATTGTGTTTACCTGTTAAACTGAGCTGATGATATGTGGCCAAGGAAATAGGAGTTGTAAGTGTAGACACTGTTTCTGTCATAGTGATATTATTAATTCATATTATCATCACTCAAATTACACTTTCCATATCACTTTTATAAAATGCACCTAGAATCCAAATAATTTTATTAAAACAAAAATATATACAAGCAATTTGTTATACTGCATAATTACACAAAAATTATGATGCTAATCTTTATACAAGAATATTATACTATTCATGGAAAATACATATCTATTAAAAGTGCTATAAGGAAACTATACTTGAGGAAAAGTAATATTATTTTTTACTACAACATGAATGTATAGTGGCCTTTACATTATTTTAATTTATGTGTCATAATTACAGATAACAATACAATAAATTATGAGAGTACTGGCTTTTCAATCATGATATTTTATTAATAGTAGGTAGCTATCTAATCTAATGTTGAGTATAAAACGCAATTTAACAAGAACCTCCTTGACCTGTAATTTGGTAAACAATAGTAGTTACATTATACCAAAAGTAACAAAATACATAAAATTATACTTTACCACACACTGTACCGACGAAATCCTGTAGATTAGGTCATTATCGCTGTCTTATCTTACTGAAGTCTGAAAGAAATGAACAAGAACATACGAATTGATCACAAAGATGTTTATTGCAAAAAAACTTCACTAAGCAAAGATAGGAAACATTGACGGGATAAAAGTTAATATTACAATTTTGCACCAATCATTTGAACTTAACTACGTTGTAGTAAACAAAAATAATTCTGAAAAATAATTAGTCACAAGTTAGTCATTACCACAGATACTTTCGAACTCTATCCAACCCAAACCGAACCAAAACCAACCTGAAACATTTCGTTTATACAAAGTTACAAATCAACCAAAGAGTACAGAGATCAACCAACCCATCACTGCCAACCGCGAACTTCAAAAGTCCCGACAAATAACATAAAATGAGGAACTAAATAAAATAATAAATAGAGTATAATAAGCATACACTAGTATTTTTTTTTTTTGATAGAAGAATAGATAAGAAAGAAAGAATTTTACAGAATAACCGCAGGTTTCGTGCAAAATAATAATATATTGTAGCCTTAGAGCATTATAAAATCGACTCAACATATTTTTTTGTTATACGTATTTGAAATAAAAATACAAGTGTATGTAATTTCTGTATATTTCCTTTTTTAATGTAAAATATAAATTAATACGAAACTAAAATTATATATAATATTAATATACTGTTTAATATACGAAGGTGAATTTATAATAATCATACTAGAAACTTAAAGTATTTAATGACTAACATTTCTCGATATCCACTGGGATATAGATCCTAGTAAGTAATAGTACTTAAAGTGCTTTTCGATGAATGAATAAAGGCTTAGTGTAGGGTACCGTGAAATATCTTATATATTAATGTATATCACAATAATCGTATTTATACCTAAGTTAAGGCATAATATCACAAAGCTGGTAACTCTGTTCCGACTGCTATCATCCAGACAATATCGGTAATTAATCTAATTAATACTTCAAATTTTTAAAGCTTATGTATCTTTCAATTGGTATTTTATGGGCACATTTGTAAAATACTTTTTATAAAGTCTCTTACAATGTGAAATCTTTGAAATATGCATGATCTTCAAAGTATTTTGTAACCATACATATTTAGAGTAATAATAATTTCTTTCAACTATTTCCAATCGTGTTTAGAAAGCTTTGACCAAGGGACGTCTTAAATTCTTATGCCACAACGTCTGTTTTAAAGACTAAGGAGAATTACATAGAAACCTCGGTCATCCAGGTTGTATTTTTTATAGTTATAAAAGGTGGTAGAACCGTTAGAGCTCGCCCGGGGCGGTACCACCGCCACCCTCATAAAACCCGCCGTAAAGCAACATGTTCTTCATGTAATGTGTTTCAGTTGGGGAGGTGTGGTTGCCGGATAGACAACATTGGAGACGACCATCTTAGTCCTCAAGAGTAGGAACGCATCTGCGTCCATCCTTAGATAGAACTTTCTGTTCTATTTGAGATTGGACGTGGTTGGCCATGGGCTGCAGTGACCACTTAACACCAGGTGGCTTGCATGTCCGTTTCTTACTCTTTCGCAATAAAAAAAAAAGTCCATCTTTGAACTAATATACTCTTTAGATTAGTCCAAAGAATAAAGTGTTTCAATCATCTGTCACGCAAAAGTCAAAATTTCAATACTGTCAGAATTGTCAGAAATGAATGAGACTGGAAAGGAGAGGAGTGATATTTTAGCCCTGTGTGATTGTTTATTTTACATTTTATCAATTTGTGATTTTTAACATCACTTATACTATTACTACATTATATAGTGTTTTCGCAAACTGAAAAGTAGCAGTTCTTTCGTGTAAGTGCTTACAATATAAAGAAAAGTACATATATCGTCTTTCCTATTGTTGTAGATCAATAACTACCTACGAAACAATGTATTGATTTCTTTTGAACAGAAAGAAATAAAAGGCAGCATATTATAAACGGGTATTATATTTATACTGGTACTTACATTTAGTTTACATTTGATAATTTGCTAGTTTTTTGGATCGAGGTAATTTTTATAACAAAGAAACACTACATATACAAGGACTTCGACACCTTTAATTATAGGTGTTACCAAGAACAGCCTGTATTGACAGTCACTAAAGTAAGATGAAATCAGTTTGTCAGTATATCTTGTTTGTGTGTTTTACCAAATAGGATGTCACGAAAATGTGAAAGAGCATTAAATATTGAAAATGATTCTAAGTTCATAAATAAGTTGAAACCCTTAAGAACTTCTAGATATTTTGTTGCAGCAGCATCACTGTCATACCTTTTTATGCTTTATAGTGGCAGAGCAAGCTTCCTGTGTTCTAGTGTGTTTTACTTTTCTATAATTTAGAAACCTGACAAATGTATGTGAATGAAAACTGAAAATATGTTTTCCTAATGAGAAATTTGTTTTATCTATTTGGGTTAATGGATCATTTCAGATGAAATTTTCAGAAAAACAAGTTTCTATTGACCATAATTTTCTATTTGATTGTATTTTAGATACTGAACAATATACATATGTCTGTAGATGGAACCTAGATATATAAAGTTTAACCCCCATAGTTTTAATAATAGTTAAGAGGTGGTTAGACTCAAGGGTAAAAAATAAGTAGATATTGAATTTTCAGCATATTTGTGAACATAATGAGCCCAGTAGAAAGTGTGCCAATGGCAGTTTTAAATCGCGTGGATGACTATGTAGAACTGTTATATGATGACATACCAGAAAAAATTAAAGGCTCTGCACTAATTCTTCAACTGGCCCGAAATCCTGATAATTTGATTGAATTAGCAAGAAATGGTATGTAACCAGAAGCTATCCTGGAGATAATAATTGATAAAATGTGAAAATAATATTATAAACTATACAAAACAAATCATTTATATAATGGACTATAAATGTTTTTTGGACATTTCTTGTTACAGAGGCTTTATTAAGTGCGCTCTCCAGAGTTCTTAGAGAAGAATGGAAAAGGAGTATAGAATTGAGCACAAATATTGTTTACACATTCTTCTGTTTCTCTACTTATATTGAATTTCATCCTGTAATAATTCAGTATAAAATTGGTTCCCTATGTATGGATGTCATTGATTATGAATTAAAAAGATATGATCAGTGGAAGGAAAAAGTCGAAGGAAAAAAGCAAATTGTAACACCAGACAAGGCAAGTATTGAAAAGACAAACAATTTATTTGTTTCTTTCGAATTAGGTAAAGTTTTATTGAGATGTTTTTAAGTATTAATACCTGCATAAAAATATCTTTCTTTTTTATCAGAATGAATTACCTAAAAGTCGGATTCCAGAGCCAAAGCGTCGACCCAAATCAGGAACCTGGGCTGTAGCTGATGTTAATTTACAAAAAACAAGAACAGTGGTATCTAGTTATCATGAGGATCTCTGTAATGCTTCAGATGAGTATTTATCAAAAAGTGATGAAGAACAAATGAAGAGAAAATTAAAAACTTTGTCCAAAAGACAAGAACAATTATTGAGAGTTGCTTTTTACATGTTACTCAATATTGCGGACAATATAAAAGTTGAAGAGAAAATGCATAAGAAGGACATTGTAGGTTTGCTCATGGGAGCTATGGAGAGACATTCAAATATAGATCTGCTGATTCTCATTGTGTCATTTTTACAAAAATTGTCAGTTTTTGTTGAGAATAAAAATGCGATGGCTTCTAAAGGAATTATAGAAAAGTTGGCGCCTTTGTTAGATTCTCCTAATGCTGATTTAGTAAATGTTACTTTAAAATTGCTCTTCAATTTAACTTTTGACACTAAACTGCGTAATAAAATGGTCAAGATGAATCTATTGCCAAAGTTTATGCAATTTACAAGTGAGTACAAAAGAGCTAATGTTTGATCATTAATTTACGTATAAATGCTGACGCCTGACATGTAAAACCAACTTTTTTTGTTGATTAAATTAAACATTATTACAAAAATAAACAAATAATCCTAAAAATTAAGACGCACATATAAAAATATTGCATGGCGACGCGTTACATCGCGACCCATTGCGACGCAATCATTCGGTCTGATTCGCATTAAATGTTTCACATACAATAAATCTTATTCCAATAAAATATTTGTTCCAAAATCTTAATACATATTTCAGGTGACGACAAACACATAAATCTAGCAATGAAAATTTTATATCACCTTAGTATGGATGACCGAGTAAAAATAATGTTTACACAATCAGACTGTGTAAAACTGGTGAGTAATTCAATAATAAAATACAGTTTAATTTGACAATGAGAATATAACTATCGGAAAAGTGTTCCAGAAATTTACGAAGAAGTATTTCTTATCTAGTTAAATGGTAGTGATTAGAATTCTTTCCTTAAGGAGCGTGAAGGCTATTAATTTAAAAAAGGTTCATTTTGAGCTGTACTGGGACCTGTAATAGGTTGATGATGTTGTAGCTGACGGACATGCTGCTGCTGAACGTGAACAGTGAGGCGCGGTGCGAGGCGGGCCCGGGCAGCACGGACGTGTTGCTGGCGCTGTGCGTGAACGTGGCGTGGTGCGAGCGCGCGGCGCAACAGATGGCCGCGGAGGGCCGCCTGCGCGAGCTACTCGCGCGAGCCTTCCGCCACCATAACTCCATGCTCATGAAGCTCGTGCGCAATCTCTCGCATCATAGCCAGATTAAACCGCTTTTTGTGGTAAGTTTTAAGCGATATGTAATATGAATCAAAGTTATGACGGGGAATGTAACATTAGTAGTAAACGGATATTTACGATATTTAATTTGCAGATAATGAGAGCATAAAACTCAATTGTGATTAAATATTTTTTCTTTTTTTCCTACTGCGTTAGCTTAAGGAGAAATAGACGTTGTAATTACGAAACAATACATTTATACATAAAATATGTATATATTAAAATAACTACCGTACAAGTTTTCTTTTTACGATGTTCGTCATCAAAATTGATTCTCTCGATGCTCGATATACCGCTCTCTGAATATATTCGTGTTTTCGAAAGTTATTTTCTTCACCAATATTATTATTTATTGTCTGTTTCAATTTTTCGGGTCTGTTTTCCTAGGATTGATTTCAATATAATTAACATACTTTTATTAGTTACTATCGTAATTAATTTTATGTTAAAAATAACAACATGAGTGAATGAAGTACTTGATCTTATTAATAGAGATTGCGTTGAATAATAACGATATTAAATATATTTCAGGAATTTGTTGGTGACATTGCTGGTGCAGTTACGAGTGGTGAAGTGTCCGAAGAATTCGTCATAGAATGCATCGGTACACTCAGTAACATTCTGCATCCGAACAACAATATCGATATTTATGCTGTTGTTGAAAGATATAATTTGATTCCATGTATAATGAAGATATTAGATCCAAGTGAGTTTCAAACCAATTAGCCGCAAAAAAAATATTCTTATTTCAATATAATTATGTATACCTGTTAGAGATTTAAATATTGTGGTGAGTGTACTTATACATCTATAATTAAATAAAAAATATCGCTATAATATTCTATAGAATAAATAATAATATAATATATCATTAAATTATATATGGGAAAAGTTGGGATAGGAAAAGTCTAGTGCCCACCAAAGGTACAAAAGCAAGGGTTGTAGCCAAAACTGTAGAATGAACAATCGTTCGTTGAAAGCATGCAATGCATTGCCATTTCTTCCGTAGTTGGCAATTGTTAAACGTGACGGCGAAAATTATTTTCAATAACCGATAAATGGCTTTTTTTTTTCATACAAAACAATAAATCAGCGTTCCGGTTTCGCTGACAATTTTTTTACTTTTCCATAATCTGTATCGATGTACTTTGTGTTACATCGGCTCCCGCAGCTTTATTCCACATTCCAACCGTTTCCCTAAAGGCCTCAAAAGAAGTATAATTTGACAAAAGTGTGTGGTTCTGTATCGTTAGACAATAAATGCGACCCGGAGCTGGTGTTGGAGGGCGTGGTGGCGGCGGGCGCGCTGGGCGCGGAGGAGCGCGCGGCGGCGGCGCTGGTGCGCGCGGGCGCGGCCGACGCGCTGGTGGCGGCGCTGCGCCTGCGCCAGGCCGACGACGACCACGTGCTGCAGACTGTGTTCGCCTTCCGCCAGCTACTCTCGCATCCGCGCGCCGCCGACTACCTCGTCAACAGGACAGGTTACATTTCTCCTATTATTGACTTCAAAAAAGAGATTCTTAATTTTTGTTTATTGATGTAAATTGTTTCGCATGTAGATCGTGTACGGTTCGATTGGGAAGGTATGACTACCACATCCATTTTTAGCGTGAAGCAATTTTTACGTTTTAGAAAGGTTTAGTTGCCTATTCAATTACAGAGGCGACTCTCATTATAGTCCTCAGGAGTAACTGAATTGAGACTACTGTTCTATATGGAGTTGATTACAGAAGCCCGTGAGCGAGATGGCCTTGCGAAACAAGATTTGTGCTTTGCCTGTGGTTACTGGTCAAATTATACAAAATTTTCGAGATGCAATTCATTTCACCCGAGAGTTATATGCAAAAATCCAATTCCAAAATCAGCCTTACCGGGAAAGTCACTGGCATATAAATATTAGTCTAACTTAATTAAAGAAGCTAACTGGTTAAATTTCATTTGCTTGATATTTTATTACAGAAGCTCCCGCTTATCTTATTGACCTCATGCAAGACAAAAACGTGGAAATAAGAAAAATGTGCGATTCTTGTCTTGATATCATATCACAAATGCAAAATGAATGGGCTGCAAGGATAAAGGTAATTTATTTTACATTACAATCCAAACTAGGTTGGAAATTTGGGAAAGTTATTATATCTATTTATATTCTAGGTGGAGCGGTTCCGTTGTCACAATGGACAGTGGTTATCAGTGGTAGAGACGCTGGGAGCTGAGGGCGGCGCAGGAGACGCGCCTGACGACCTCCCACCCTATCTCTGTGCCGAGTACCTCACAACACACCGCCTCACCACATCGGGTACTTACTTGTACACCTAATAATCAATTATGTTCCATTCTCATGTCATATTACCTAACGCAATTGCTTATTTCTACACAAAGTACCCCCATTTAGCGTAATGTTTGTTGTATACCTCAACATTGAGTATCTCACCTAAAGCCGCCATATATTCTCCAGTACTTACCTTTACTCCTTATTACGAACCACTTTCTGTGAGTAACTTTACATACTTTATGTATCAAATTAAATCAAATCAAATATGCTTTATTATACACCACAAAAGGCGGCCTTATCGCTACAGTAGTATGTATCCCTACACAAAATCTCCTACCAAATATTGGCACTACATTCGGTGCTTATCACCCCTCTTTCAGTATTTACTTTTATGCGCCTGGTCCCCATTAAATTGCAATGCGAAATCGTAACTCTACGCCGAATCCTCTACATAAAACGACCCATATGTGTGTGGAGTACCTCATCACACACTACCTAAGTAATTCTAGCCTCTGGTACATAGTGTTCTTCTAAACCGCTCTTTTATGAATCATTTGACTGCGTCGCTCATATATAAGGTCGAGTCCTTACTCGGGAGGTCCAATCCTTATTGCGGGAGGCGGTACCAAACTAGAACTCTTTTCTCTATTCTGAAGATTTGCCGTCAATTCACTGAAATATTGTATTTTTAGCATCTATGCGTCATCTACGAATACACAGATGTTATGTCCGCCCCCAGTCTTGTAGCGCCGACGTAAACACAGTGCTTGTGTTCGCCCGTAATCCACACAGATTAGTACGTACAACTCAGGTGTGTACGAGCCACAAGCGCGTTGCAGTGTGAATGTCTCTGGGAAAGTGTAAAAGTAAATGATTTATCTTAGACTGTTTTTACTTGTATTAGCATGCAATTCATCTTCTTTTAATTCATTCGCAGACTCGCAAACATCTCTAAACGATGATTCTGATAGTTTTACTGGAGACGTGGACTTTAATCGTACTAGGTGAGAATCAGGAAAAAATAATTAACTAGAATATAAAAAAGTGCTCGTTTTACAAAAGATCAGCTAACAAAACTTAAAACTTTCTTGTGTCATGTTCTTTCAGAAACGGAGTAGATGGGCACACAGAAGAAGCATATGGCGTGAATGACTCTGTGAATGGAAAATCATTAGAAGATTCCTTGAAATTAAATAATGACATTAATATCATAGCTTAATTTTCACATATTTTGCACGCAATGTTACCAGTATTATTACTCGCTTATGGTTTTCCTAGAATCCATATAGTTACGTGCGTAGGTACCTAGTTCTAGTCGATAAATTTTAATCACCAGTTTGTATTAGAATCCATTGTTTCTGAAACTAAAAAAACAATGAAGTTAGACTAAATACTTTTAGGAAACTTTCAGTTGAAGTAATCATTGTGTATGTTGCAGTGTCGCAATTTCAGAGGAGCTACCAAAGTATATATAATTTTTTTCAAGAGTTTCTTATAAAAAAATTAAGTAGCTCCTCCAATTTTATGTTCAATTGACATATTTTTATCAAAACTAACGTTTGTTACACACGCATATAATTCCTGAACTTGATATTTATATTATTAATATATTTTCAATTAAAATCCTAGTACAGATTTGTCCCAGTTAGTTATATGAATTTATCATAGTCACTCAGTGTATTTATTATAGGCTGTATTTTGTATATTTACGATACGATTTCAAATAAATGTTAATATATTCGCTTCTATACTTGTTTTTTTATTAAAACTTTATCTGCGGGAATCAACAGCTGTGTTTTACTTTGCGTACGCGCATGTGGCTTGTCCGCATGTTTTACATTCATACGAACCTATTGGCCTACGGGCGAAGCTTATAAAAATACCTTTTTTCTTTGTTTTATTTTTGGGAAATAACTTTCAAAGATACTTTTTACTTAAAAAAAACCCTTGGTGGCCTCCTTTGCTTGTAGAGAACAGTAGGAAGTCGAAACAATTTAACCTCTTTGAGCAATTCGAAATATAAATTTGCTGTTCACAATAAATTAAAAAAATACATTTACAGTCATTTAAACGAAACTATTCAAAAGACCACTACCACCAATAAAGGTCGTTGCTCCCAGTAAAGTATAAAAATCTGTAGATGTTTGTAGAAGTTTATGCAGTAAATATATTATTGATTACAAAAATAAGGTTTCTTTATAACAAAATCAGGCTAATCCATATTATACCTACTGTTAATTACAATCCTTTGAATCCACCCAAACTTCCTACGATTTCCTAAGGTAACTTATTTTTAGGAAAACATATATAGCGGGTAGGACTTTCGATACATATATAATCTTATATTACCAGCATGAACCTTTTAAACATTATAAGGCTGAAGCACAAGGCCGTAAAAATCATTATTGAAAAAAATAACGTTAAGTCCGTGATTGTCAACAGAGTTGACAGTGTCAAATCTGTTGACAATCACGGACGTAACGCTGACAATGATATGATATATCAAACTGACAATTGACGGAGAAGGTCAATGATCAATGTTCATATAAAAAATACATTTATATAGGTATATAGTAAATATCCATTTATCTCTGTGATCAGGTGAAATGAAAAAATCTTTGAATTTGTATGAAGATATTATTATATTACATATGACGCTAAAGTACAAGGAATAACTATTAAATTCATATATTATTGAAGATTTTACCTTAACCAGTTGCAGTAGTGTCGCGCGAATATTTTTTTAAAGAGTTCTCCAAAGTTCGGAACCGGTTTTTATCAAACTTGTCGTTCATAAAGACAACGGCAGGTAAATGTGAACCTATCACTAACATACACACACACATTGCGTGCCGAAATCCTTTCACTTTCATAAATTTTGTACCATTGTTTTCCTGTTATCGTAAGAGTGAAGGCAGATTAATGTCTATCAATAGCAGAGTACAAAAGTCCAACCACGACTCAGAAGTAAGTTAATTCTTCTGTTTGTAAATTATCACCTCATAATTATCATTTTATTTTGCCATGTGATAAAAATAAACCTCACTTGGTTTGTACATTCAAACATCATATTTAATCGTTTTTAATGGTTTATCTGTTACCTCTTCAGACATTATAATTATTTATTTATATGGGGCAACTAACAACTTAAACATGGTATAAAGTTTAACAAGCAGCTTTTATAATTTATATCCATATAAGTACAGGTGAACATGGCATGCTGATAAAATCGAATTATATATACCTATTATTATTATTACTATTATTATATATTTGTGTGTATAAAATAATGTAATATATATTTGCAAATTGCTCCTAATATCATTTTAATGACCTGTATATAAAAGAAAATAATATTGTAATAACTTATTTACAGAATTTGAAGATGTTACAAGGAATCAGAACTGTAAGTTTTATTTGACAATATTATTGAGTTACTTGTAAACTAATATCAACTGATTACTGGACTTGGGTATAAAGATTTTTCTGTAGAAGCTGATATTTTTTTTGTGTGATAGTAAAGTTATGCACTGCAAATTGTGATTCCCAGAGATAAAATAATAAATTAACAAATCGAAATAAAATTATTAACACCAACAATATAAAGTAAGCATACATAAGATACCATTTTCAAAAGTTTCTACTCTGAATTTTTCTGTGAAAAATCTTATTTCAAACTAAAGTAATTTAAAATAAGATATTTCAGACCAGTATAACTCTTACTAAAAAAACTAAAAAATATTTTTGTTGTAATTTATTTTGTTTCAGTGTGCTGTAAACAGAGTTTCATTTTTGGAACCATATATAAGTTCTTTCCAACTTATTTGTAACTATACATCTGCCAAACCAGCTGAAAATGTACAGAATTTGCCAAGATTGCCTGTTCCTAAACTAGACGATACTCTCAATAAATACCTTAAAACTGTCCAACCATTTCTAAGCAATGAAGAGTTTGCAAAAACTTCAAGTCTTATCAAAGACTTCGGGGCTGAAGGAGGTGTAGGAAGGAAATTACAGGTAAATAAGGGATTCTATTGAATTTTTTCACCACCTGTTTACCAGAATACTGAAACATTCTTTTTTATGCTTTATCATTGTGGTCTTTGATTTAAGGGTGAGTTCATTGCTTTCTTTCAAAAGCTCTTTTGAATCCGAAGTTGCTGTAGTGCTATTTAATTTAAAATACATTTTTTTAACCTTTAATATAAACACTTAAATTTTATTTCATTTTCTAAAGTATTTTAAATGCCTATGTAACTCTAAAATGATGTAAAGAGCATGTTGAAGATAAAACATTTTAAGCAGCACTCCTTTTGACTGCTTAATCATATCTATATCTCATTGGTTTTCAGATAAAAGATTTCTTGAAACATACATTGGATACTACAGCTAGTGTTCTAAATATGTGTACAATAACTTTTATATTAAGATTAATTACAATAGTCGTTATTTTTAATTGCAGATTAATAAGTAATAATTTCTAAATAAGTGATATTCTATAAGTATATTTTTATGTTGCCATATATTATTTCAGAACCTTTTGGAAAAAAGAGCAGAGAAGCACCTGAATTGGTTGGAAGAATGGTGGTTAAACACAGCATATTTGGAATATCGCGATCCTGTGGTTGTGTTTTCGAGCCCTGGCCTTGTCTTTCCATTTCGAAAATTCAACAGCCAACATGACCAATTAAAATATGCAGCTAAAACATTGTTAGCTGCTCTAGACTACAAGGCATTAATAGATGGGTATGGGAAGCTCATCCAATAATTAACTTCCTTGTTGCATCTATTATAATACTTATGTTGTATTATTGTTAGACTTATAGGTACTAATTACTTATAGGACTAATAGATATGAGTGTTAAATAATAATTACTTATCCTTCCTTAATAGTCAATTTTCGTAAATAACAGTAAGTTTAATTGTAGAAGGAAAAATGTATTCAAAAACATGTACCTACTAAGCAGAGATGAAATATGTTATGGACCCAGAATAGAACAATAAAATTATTATATGAAAAAACAAAGTTAAAAACAGATATGTTGCCTTATGTTCAATATACTTATATGATGATAGCACATATGTAGTATATAGTACTAAATTAACTTCATAATAAATACAATTTTGTAATTTTTTGTGTGTGAATATCCACTTTTTTGATTGCAGCAACAAGATTCCAACTGAGATGATGGGTAAAAGTCCTCTAGACATGACACAGTATAAGAAAATATTTGGAACTTGTCGAATTCCTTGGGAAAAACGAGACAAACTTTCATATAACAACAGCACCCACGTAACAGTTATACATAACAATCATGTAAGTTATAATGTACTTATATAGTAGTTATTACATTTTTAAATATGGCATGTTGCATATTTTAGTACGGTTATTTATTACAAGGTATATAGAGAGGGCTTTTGTAAGACATTTTTGAAAATTGGTTAAAATAAAAACTTCATCAGATTTATTTCTACTTAAAATATAAAATTAATATAATATAAAATTATTTCTATTTATTTCCCATAGATCTTTCATTTAGACCTTTGGGGGGAGGACAAAAAAAGGCTTAGTGAAGACCAAATAATTGAAGCCTTAAAAAAAGTTATTCAGCTCTCAGACAAACCCAATAACCAAGGAATTGGAATTTTAACATCAGAAAACAGAGATACATGGGCGAAAGCATATCAACTTCTCAGCAAAGGTGAGTGAAATTGATATTGTGTTTTTATTTTTTAACTCTTACTTAACCACTAGGAATAGTAACCAGCAAATGTAAAATTATAAAATCTACCATAAAAAGCTGAAAGCCATTTACCTCTTCATCATATCTCTATTAATATCTATTTTTGAAGACCGATTCAAAGAGGTATAGCCTGAAATTTTTGCTGCAAAATGGTCGAGGAAGGGATACTTTGCAGTTTCAGGTTACCATGTTATTACAGTACCTTTTTTATAAAATGGAAGAGGCAAACAAGCAAGCAGTCGACTTGCATAATAGTTACTGTCCAAATGGTTATCTATATTAACTCCATAAAGAATAAGAGTCTTGGTTGAAGTGGATTACAGATGCGTTGTTACACCAGAGGATTCAAATAACTTGAGGTCAAACGGAATTTCCTGTTAAAAAAATATTAGTTTATAGACGGAAATGCGCAGTTTCAAAAGAAGGCACGTACACACGCGCTCATACACACAAGTAGATAGGCAAGAAGAAGCATAATGTCCATCTTGGTAAAATATAAATATACTCTTTTGTCTCCTATAGAGTTTCATATTTTGGACATAGATTCAAATTACATTTGATTGGCTAGATTATTGTAATAAAATGAACATGGAAGCAATAATATAGTCGTCAACATGTTACAGAGGAGAGCAACCGGCAGGGTCTCCGCGATGTGGAGGCGAGCGTGGCCGTGCTGTGCCTGGACGCGGGCGCGGGGCTGTGGGCGCACGACGCGGACGCGAGCCGCACGCTCGCCGCCGCGCACACCATCCACGGCGGCGGCTCGCGCGCCAACGGCGGCAACCGCTGGTTCGATAAGACTGTACAGGTAACCAACACTCGCCTCTTACTAATTACTCTCCTTATTCTTTTCATATTCCTCTCATTCTTATTATTATATATTTCTCTAACCCTTTATTATTCTTCTATTTCCATCGCATTTCTCTTATCCCTTTTAATCTTTTCATTCATCTTATTCATCTTATATTCATCTCTTTCACACGTTCTTACTCTTTCGTTCTTCTAATTCTCCTCTCCTTACCCTAACACTCATAAGAGTTTGAATAAATAATTATATTATAGAGAGATGAAAACCGATACCTGCAAAGGTCTGCAAAATGCCAACATGTGATGTGCTGAACAAAAAAAAGTGTTCTCCATAATTATTACATAGTACATAATATGTTACAATATATAATTCATTTTTTCATATTTTTTAAGAATACACTTTTTAAACCCTGATGCAGTGATGTTTGCATTATGTTGTAGACATGATAAATTTAGTTTATAGTTGGCGCCGATGGCATAACTGGTCTTACTTATGAACACTCGCCGGCCGAGGGACAACCGATTGCTGTTCTCACTGACTTTATTATTAACTATATGTAAGTTTACTATTTGTTACTTGCCCTAAAACAACATTCACCTTTTAGAAACGTCTTTGTTGTAGAAAAACTATGTTGAATAGTAGGTAGTATAGGTACATATAATAGATAAATGCAATGTAGCAAATATTTTAAACTAAATCGCTTATAGGTTTCAAATATGGAAAATGCTATGGCAGGTTGATCTTAACCTCAAGTTTAGTTCCATATGACAGGGTACCATTAACTTTAGTTGTCCATGTCTTTGTCCATGAATTGATATATGTTAGTGGGAAATTTTAATGAAGTTATTCTAGTTTCGGAAGATAAACTAATTGATTATTTCATTTCAGTGATCAAAATAAATCAAGTGCAGAGGCTATATCTTCAAGGCCGAAGGACCCCGTGAGACTGGATTTCAATGTAAGCGTTGAAGTGGCGCAAATGATAAAAACGGCTGAAAATAATTTGGACAAGTTAGTATTAATAATGGTACACAATGATAAAAGTTAATTCTGAACATAAAATTACATCATTGAGAATTTATAGTACAAATGTAATACATTGCTACAAATCTCAATTTTATCTTAACTGTCATTATTTACAGATTGGTGGCTAATTTGGAACTTAACTGTTTCAAATTTGAGCGATTTGGTAAGAATTTCATAAAGTCACAAAAAATGAGCCCGGACAGCTTCTTGCAAATGGCAATGCAATATGCTTTTTATAGGTAAGTACTTAGTTTTTATAATTTCGTTAATAATATTGATAAATTTAAGCTTCCAAGCACCAACTTATACAACTCTCGTGACGCATCGCCAACCATAGGAATCTGATATGCAAGGTTTTTGTCTAGCCTAATTGCTAATTTAGATTTTATTTTGGGTCTGGGGGTTTGTATTTAGTTGTCTTAGTATTTATCCATGTCACTCACTGAACATAATATTAATGGTAAAGACTAGGGCTACGAGCGTACAAAGTGTCTTTTAGAAGTACGTGTCATTATTAGAAACACCTAACCCCGTCTTACGACGATAACATTTAATACCCTTCTCATATTTCTAAGTCTTACATTCTCAACTTAAGTCTCTCTCTTTCCATGGCATGATCACTAAAACAAGAGAAACCAAAACAAGAATTTCAATTAATAATCTATAAATATGATTTGGTATTGGTGGTTATGAATCCTAAAACTATATGTATATTGAATCGTGAACCTGGTAATATCTATTTTATTAGGCATTACTAGTTAACGATTTCCTTGCGGCTACAACACTGCTGTGTAATTCTGGGCGCGACGCGCTTGCGGGTCCTGCACACCTGCGTTGTACCGACACATTTGTATGGATTACGGGCCAACAAAAGTGCTGTGTTTACGTCACGCACGCACACACACACACACACACACGCACGCACGCACGCACGCACGCACGCACGCACGCACACACACACGTGTTTATTCTGCGTAGTTCTTTGTAATTTCATAATTTATATATATGAAGTGAAAAATGCTATATATGACCGAATTTATCTAAGTAGGACTATTTATCGAAATAACACCATGTAAAATCAATTGAAAAGAAAACGTGGTTTAAATTTTTACTAGTAATGTATTTTTTAAAGTCCAGTTAATGATTATCATTCATATTAGTTGTCGGGTTTTTAGTTTGTGAACTTTATTTTATAAAATCTTTACTGGTGATATGTCTATGTGGTCCTGAAGGAAAGCTGGAATTTCGTCGTTTCGTTCGGATTTTCCTTCGTTATTATTTAAAATTTGTCATTGTTATGTTATTAGGCTACATAAAACTCCCGGTGCCCACTACGAATCAGCTGCCACGAGGATGTACGTTGGAGGCAGAACAGAAACGATACGATCCTGCTCCATCGAGTCAATAGAGTTCGCGAAAGCCATGTTAGACAATAAAAGTTCACCTAAAACGAAACTGACGTCAATGCAAAAAGCGATAAATGCTCACAAAAACTACACAGTACAGGTATATTTAAAATAAGAACTTTGGTTAAACACACTTGGATTAAATCATTCAATTTCAGATAAGTTTGTTTGCTGTCAAATAAATACATGTTTTTTAACAGGCATTACAAGGTTTTGGTGTTGACAGACATCTACTCGGATTAAAGTTGACCGCCCTCGAGAACGGTATTGAGATCCCCAAGATATATCAAGACCCAGGTTACGTCCGAAGCGCTCATATGCGCATTTCTACTAGTCAGGTATATATCTTTATTTATGATGATTCAGTCGCAAATATAATAAAATTTAATATTAGTTTGCAGTGATATTACCGCCATATCCATTGCAGCGGTATTTTACTTTAACGAGATAATGCGTATTACGCCCTTCAAGGTTAGATCTCCTGTTTTATTTACAGTAATGGCTGCTTAACACTTTAGCTGCGAGAAACACAACTGCTGTGTATTAACTTGCGCAACATGCTTGTGGCTTATATGCACGTGTTGTTTACTTAAAAATTTGTTTGGAATACGGGCGAACACAAATGCTGTATTTACGTCGGCACTATACTGCGGGCAAAAACAATGTCTGTGTATTCGTAGATGTTACAATGTAGTAGCTACACGGATGCTAAAATACAACATTTGTGTGATTTGTCGGCGCATCTCAACTAGGGAAAACAGCTCCAGTTTAGGGCTGCCTCCTGCAATACTGACTTGATGTTATATATGAGCGCGCCAGTAAACGTTTTAGTCATTTGTGCTGTATGCTCCATGGTAAATGTTTAGTGGAAAACTGAAAAGGGCAACTATGCCGTAATAATTGTTTAGATTAAGACTAAACCACATGTTATCAGGTCGCGTGTAAATGCGATGGGTTTATGTGCTACGGGCCGCTGGTGGCTGACGGGTACGCGACGTGCTACAACCCGCGCGACGACGACGTCAACTTCGCGACCGCAGCGTTCGTCGCCCACCGCGACACTGCGTGCGCGCCGTACCGCGCCGCGCTCGAGCAGTCGCTGCAGGACATGCACGACGTCATCTTGCAAAACTCTCAGTCCAAATTATAAATTTACAAGGCCCTTATTTCACATGCTGTATTATATTATGTATTGTATTCGTGTAAAAGGTGGTGGTTATTGTAAATAAACATGGTTTTTCATAAGAACGTTGTTTAAAATTATTTAATAGTCCGAGCGAAATGTGGTTGTATAATCACATTTCAATATGGATATTTTAATATGCGCCGTCGCTTTCCATTTAGTTATCAAAGCACGATAGCTTGTGATTTTATCATAAAAATTTGATAAATTTAAAGAAAACTTTAAACGTAGCCATATTACTATTTGCTTGGGAATAATACATAAAAGACACGCTTCTTTAAATTTTATTAAATCATATTTAAAATGTGTAAAGGCGAAATAGCTGTGTCTTTGAGAGTAGTCGATAGAGTTTTCCTGCTGTTATCAAGCTGTGACTGATGTATTAATTATCCAACATATAGAATATAAATAAAACTAAATTTGTACACTGTACAAACATTTATTTTGCGTTTATACAATCATAAAATATATTACTATTTCTAAATATTTATAAGTTTATTTTTCGTACATTGACAATGTTACTAATGATAATATGGGTACATTTTATTTCTCTTGCAAGAACTGTAGTGGCCATCAATAATAAGTCATACAAAGTCGTTATATGCGCCGTTATTTGTATTACAAAGAGAAATAAAATTTATACATGGTACAAGTAGCAACGTTATCGAAAGTTATAGTTGCCAGTTGATGACTTAACTTATTCTACGTGCCAAAATGATTAACTGATGTGTTAACTAGACTGACTGTGCTTACTAGACAAAAAAAAATACGCAGTTTTCGATCTATAGAAGGATATCCCAAAAATAAACAATTTACCAGTAACGCTTCAAAGAACACTTTATGACGAACGAGGGAATTCAAAATTGTTGACAAAATAAAAAAACAATTAAACCAACCTATAAGAAGGTGCCTGAATAATTACCTCGCCATCAACGCATAGTTTAGATCGCTGAACATAACATCCTGTAATTTTACAGATAGAATCTTTATATAGTGTAAGCATGCTTTCAGAAAAAAATCCACCCGTAACCGAGTAAATTTCATGATGAAAATTGGTATGACTTGATTCCTTTCAAAGATTTAAAGTAACATTCAACTCTAAATACATTTTCCCCCTATAAAAAAATATATTTTTGTTCCATTACAAACACTTACCAGTTTATAGTAATAAATATTTAAGAATGAGATTTGTTATAATTTAAAGTTTTCATAAATTAATTCACTTATGTCTTAAGTAATATTTTTGGTATTATTTGCCGATTATTACATAAAACCATGGAGTTATTTTATAAAAAAAAAACTTGACGAAAGAGTAAGCATATTTTTAAATTTTAATAAAATGTCCAAATCTTAAACTGTCGAACCTGCAATAAACATTTTTGAAATCCCTGGTTAGTCATAAATTGTTCTTTATTGCGTCCCTAGTTTATCATTAGAGTTCTAGGCTACCTGTATATTATTATAAGATGCATACTTAACTATCACTTTACATAGATTAAAATACAAAATATACCTATATAATGAAGATTTTGACAGAGATATGCACAGTCTGAGGCAAGGAGATAATATTTAGTTCGAATTATTTCAGGTTGATTATTGTATTGTATTGTAAGATCCAACAACCTTAATATCAATTAATTGAATAAAACGAACTAAATATCTCTTGCCAGACATAATTAATATACAGTTTAGATACATCTCCAATGCAGACAGCCATTTTCCTTCCCCATATACAAATTATAATAATACTATACAATTAAAACAGGAAAATAGAATAATTATATAATTTATTTTTATATGAAGAAATAGTAAAAAATAATTATTATGGTAGAATGTTATAATTAATTAAACTCCGGTTTGGTGTTTATTTTTCATTTTAAATATAAACACCTTCTTTTTGCAATGTTAATAAATTAATTTAATTATTATATAACATACACGTATTCAACAACGATAGTTTTAAATGAACATTGCTATATTCCCAATATTTAATTATTATTTTCAAATAACACATAAGTAGTACAAGTATTTTTAGTCGCTAGGAATAAACAATAGCAATCTTATTGTTTCTACATTGTGATATTAGAATTACAAGGTTATGTAACGTAAGCAGGTTCTTTCAAAATATTTGAAATCAAATTGATAATAATAATAATCGAATTTTAATTATGTTCTACTGTTTAAAAATGTGTTGTGGAATTATATTTATATAAGTATGTCTATTGCAATAAAATAATAACGAGGCTGTACAAATTCCAAGTATATAATACAACCAATAAGACAAAAATAATATTATACAGTACATTATAACTGGAGCAGTAAGTGTAAATACAAAACCATAGCAGATTCAGTTAAATCATTATAGATACCATTACAGCTTTATTGAGACTGCGCTTTTTACATACCTAAAAATTTTGACAATCGCGAACTTTCCGTAAAAATGGTAAAATTATACTAAACTACGAATTGTCCTGAGCCCCCGCCTCCACTTAACAGTGGGCGAGGACTACCATAGTTATGCCAGAGTATAACCCCGAGTTCAGGCCCAGGCAAAGCAGATCTATCTAGAGGCCCGTAGCCGTCCACCAAAAGAGGCTAGGACTTGCCCCAATGATGCCTAAACTGCGTGCAAGCCTCTAATTTGATCTGTGCAATTTTATTTTTACATCGCGAGTTGAAAAACTAGCCGATGTCAGCAGTCATCCAAATATCTTTACGCGAAATTATCGTCAAAATAGGTTAATTTTCTAAAATAAATTCGATCAATAAAGTTGGCAAAAAATCAGTTTATTGTGTTAAGGTTTCGTGTAAATAAGTTCAAGCATGATCAGCAGTGACAATTATTAAAAATATTATATACGTTTCGGTTTGTTTCTTACTGAACATAAAAACAACTTCTCAGTTGTACTGCTGGACATAGGACCAGGTTTCATTAACTAGCACGAGGCCACGTTGCTCTATTGCAGATTGATGGAGTAACGAGTAACCTATCGACACCTGGTTTCATTATTAATATTCTATTTCTAATTCAAGGTGTAATTGTATACTTAGTATTCTGCTATACTTTTTGGAAAATTCATACTGCCTCAGTTGATAAATAACGCATTGTAGGTGTAGCTAATCTAAGAATGAATATTTGCACATGAGACAATTAAGGATTTTATGCAAATGCAAATAATAAATGTAAAAAAACTACTCGAGACAGACACATTACGATTTTGTCAGATAAACTAAAATAATTTTTATTCCTTTTTTAAAATGATAACCACTATATCATAACTTTTTATTGGACCCAGACCCGTGAACCTTTTGTGGTTTGAAATTTTATGTACTGCAGAAATAGATTTTTTAGTTAGCACATAATGTACTCTTAAATTTCATAATTAAATGTTATATTTCATGATGTTTGCATACAATTTATAACATCCGCTACCTTAGGGGTTTAAAATTGAACTAAAATGGAATATTTGTATTTCAATCTCTGTTCAGAATCTGAAAAATTAATTGAAATGATAGAAAACAATATTATTTAAATAAATTAATTCTTACATGAATACAAAACAGCCCATACAGACACAAGATAAGAGCACATTAAAATTCTTAACTAATTTGCCTTTGAATCGACTCTAGGCCAATGGCGTTACTAGAATTTTTTTGAAGTGGACCTGCCTCCCAACAATATCGGAAGTTTCGATATTTACAATTAAAATACATCCACTCAGTGGACCAATAGTCAAGAATAATTTGGAGTAACAATTATACAACCTGCTATCCTGCAATGTCTGCTATTAGGTATGTTAGGACTTATAAAATGTTCGCTTGATCGCACCACTACACCTCCATTTGTCTAACAACTACTGGTGTGTTCTGCTTCGAAGAATGCAGAAAGACAGCATAATTTTTTCAATATATTACTCTTCCCCAACAACATAGCAACGCATCTGTAATGTACTTCAAGTAGAAATCCCACATGCAATTATGCCAGATTCATACGTGGCAGTAACCACTAAATATCCATTCATGTTCCTTTGATTCTATTATTTTAAAAATAACAGTGCTGGATATTACGCGGCGCAAGCTGCTTGCGGCTTGTACACACCTGTTGTACGTACAAATCTGTATGGATTATGGGCGAACAAAAGTCTGTGTATTCGTAGATGATACACAAATGCTAAAAATACAATATTTCAGTGAATTGTTGGCGCATATTCAATCTAGCTAAATATGCTTCAGTTTAGTGACGCCTCTCGCAGCGCTGACCCGATGTAATATTTGAGCACCTCAATCAAAGTGTTACAATTCTACAGTCAGTACCAGACCAATATAGGGTAGGCATGGCCCAGCCACCACCTAGTTACACCGTTGCTCTATACGTCTAAACAAAACTTTGTCAGTTTCTTTTTCATTTACGTAAAATTATATAGGATTAAATGAATCTTGTGACATACGGTAAAGAATATATTATACAATAATAAATACCAGTTATACGCTACATTACCATGAAATATATACCTGTAAACTAAGCAATAATACAAAATGCATCAAGAAGTACTGCTGAAATGATTTTTTATTGTAAAGACTGGATAGATTTCTTCAAAATTGTGCTAAACGTGTACGAAATGGCGATTTACATTTTCCCAGATTGTTTTAGGAGACGAGAGTTCTAAATACGATTACGTTGATACTTGATCTTTTTATTACTTTATTTCTTCTAATTAATATTCAATCTTGGAATGTAAAAGAAAGTACACTTCATGCAAAACAAACCGAAATTAATTATTATTTGACACAATGTTATCTTCCATAAAATATTAAAGTAATATAAGAGTATAGAAATTATAGAAAAGTACTCCAGTTGTTTGCATAAGCGCAGAATAACAAATTACATAATCTTAGGATATTTTGGACAGTAGCAGATTCTACATTTTTATATTTTCATTAAGTCCAATAAATACTATTTACATACGAATGTGGAAGATTACGTTCTTAATTTAAAAATTTGCTTTTCATGTTTTCCTTCTAATTTTTTAATCAGTTTTGACAAACTGATCAATTAATCTGTTTAAATAATTAATGCACAAAATACTATATCATGATACTTTAAACTGCTGTCAATCGCACCTGACTACTCCTAAAAGTGTCAAACATTATGAATACACCATAAATACAATAATTATTACTATTATAACAATCTTACCTCTTAGGTGTGAGCCCCACATACTTTTAACGAAACTAATTTAAAAGGTAAACGGAGACATTCTGTATCAATAGGTCTTATTGTTTTTTTTACTTACATAACGCCATAAATACATACGTGCTGTTGCAAATATTACCTATGTTCTAAGGGGTTTGACGAATAATGTGCAATTCGCACAATGAGGAGGTTCCGCTAAATTCGCACCTATCGGAATGAACACTGCACAAAATAAGCATTTTACGAGTTGATGATTTTACTTCGTGATTTGGATACTTCGCGCAATATTTTAGTATAATCAAGACATGCAAAATGGTATTTGTTTTAGTATGTATAACATGGTAATTATGTACTAGAATCGGCACTAGCAACGGTTACGTATAACGCAATAATAATAAAAATAATAAAAAACTATTATCAAGGTAGACTGGAAATATGATTTTTTTTATTAATGTACAGTCCATTCAATGTACATTTTGCAAAGTGATCATCCTGAGAAGAGCTTGTTTTTGCATTAGGAGCACTATTACGCGAAGTTAACAATCTGTGAGTTATTTTCTTTTTAATGAAGATAATTATACTAAAACACTCAATATGTAGCCATATGTAATAAAATATATGTTACTAACACTATGGCGTTCCGTTCAGAACAAGGATAATATAAAATCAACAATACTGTCGATATAATCAATTATGTAGTATTGCGTTATCAAGGAAATTAAATGTTTGCCACAGTTAGAGCCAGCCCATGGGTTATTGTGCAGGTGGAGTGCAAAATGAATGGCAATCCTCAATTGCAAAACACAGCACGACACAAAAATATACGATTAAAAGTCGACTAATTAGCTGAAAATGTCTGTTGGTAGAAATGTACCCGCAAACCTCGCTAGGGCGCCCACTAGCTACAGACAATGATAGGTCCCGGGGGAGGCGCGGCTAGCAGGCGCAGGGGTCGCGCGCGGCGGGCGGCGCGGCCAGCGGGCGGCCCGGCGACGCGGGTTTGTGCTGTACGCCCGACTCCGCCGCGTTCAAGTCCAACCGCCCATCCTGGATGCTTTGATATATCTTTTTCGCAGTTTCTAAGAATGCCTCCTCCACATTTTGGCCCCTAAAACCAAAATTATTTAGTCCATATTCAGCCAATTTTGACATAAAATATAAACAAACAGGTCTATAAAACTATGATGGAGTTACCTTAAGTAAGAACAGTATAGTAGTTGTATTGTATGTGGTATCTGATCTATTTTAAAATAAAAATCATAAACCAATATACTGAATGATAAATGCCAATTAATTGTATACCAGGGGAGGAATTTTTTTTACAGCGAGAGCAGAATTTGGAATACATAGCAGATGGAACAATCCTACAGTAGAATCCCAATTATAAAATATGTTTAGGTTTTGAAAGGTGGTAGAGCCGTTAGAGCTCGCCCGGGGCGGTACCACCGCCACCCTCATAACCCGCCATAAAGCAACATG
>DWON01000939.1:0-27735 GCA_018251015.1 Phocides pigmalion okeechobee | reverse complement strand
GTTCTATATGAGATTGCTCATGGGCTGCAGTGACCACTTAACACCAGGTGGCCTGCATGCCCGTTTCTTACTCTTTCGCTATAAAAATAAGATACGTCAAAATTGAAAGATCAAAATGACACCAGAAAAATACTTTTTATATGAGAACAATAACAAACGAGCATGCAAGCTTTTCTTTTCTACCTTTACACTTTTTTACTCCTTTTTTCTTCCTTTAAGCTATCCTTTCTGAAGTACCCAATTCCTAAAATAATAACTAATTTTATTAGACTAAATATAATAATAGTAGGATTAGGTGAATATCTTTGCTAAAACGGTGGTATCTACCTAATCCAGTAACTGACATCCGGTAAGCCCTTTGACCCTGTATTATCTCTAATATAAACATTACAATAGAGAAAATAAGTAATTTATATATTTTTAAAAATTATTTATTAAAGATGAACGTGATTTTGTATACATGTACAAAGAACAAAAGAAATTGTCGAAATTATTTTCTTTTAATAATATATTTTCGACACTATATGTTATAGACCTGTATAATTATTAGCTACAGAGCAACGATACACTGTATATAAAAGAAGGATTAAATTTAGTGTTGTGAAAAGTACGTTTTAACCTAAATACATAGAGCTCGGCCAAAAAGTAATTATTTTTGAAACATTTGTTACGTACAATTTCCATGTTAATTCTGACTGTACAAAAATAACACTCTATTCTAATACTAATTCTTTATGGTTTTTCACTACCTTTCACGAATTTACAGTAGTTTTTTCGCTTAAGAATCAAAGAAAAAGTATTAAAGCAATAGATCTTACGCCTATACACCGCACACTTTCGATTGCCATCAAAAACTACGTAAAATCATGACATCATTATTATTATAAAATCATAATGGTAACTTATCAAAATTATAATCGAAGACCAATACAAATGACTGTTGATTTTGGTTTGTTTATAGAAAAGAAATGAATTTAATATCAATAATCTCTTAAACGGCAACTATATTAATGTTTATTAACACACAGAGGAAAGGTATGTTTTCTAAGCCTCTTTGGCGGCAGTGAAACAAGTCCCTTAGGAGTGAGACGAAATTCTCCTAATACTTACACGTCGACGTGGCTGTAAAAGAACCGTTTACATTTTTCACTGTGCTAATTTTATTTGACTCGCCCTGAATATATTATGTCCTATTATTACACTCGCCCTCCGAGCGCTTAAAGCCAACAATGAGGAAATTTTTCTTGTTTAAATTGTTAACATTAAATTTCGGAGGAATGTTAAAAATCTGATACAACGTTTTATTACTCATTAAATCTGAGATCGTGCTTAGATTTTCCGTTAAGAAGTATGGGAGTAACAAATAATTAAATAAATAACGCTTTCTACATTCATAGCTCCACTCTAGGATGTCCTGTATTGTAGGAGCCATAGACACACGCATATACGAGTACAAAACCACTCTGTCCCAAAACAGAAATCTGAATTCAACATCAAGATATAAGAGATAAGATAAGATAGAAGAAGATAAGATAAGATAAGAGATCTAGAGGATGGGTATCGAATCCCATAACCGTTATTTGTCAAACCGTTATACGAGTATGTAGTTACCGCTGCGCCGCACAGATTGTCAATAATATCTATAGTTGTTTTATTACTAAAAGTATGAATATTTTCACACAAGTTTTAAATTATTAAACGATCACTTCGAGCTATCCCGATATCTTTCCCTGTTAATCAGGTTATACTTATAAACACGCATACGTTAAGCACTTCGTTAATTTCAAATATCTATATTCCTTTTAAATCTGTCTTGCGTCACTTTATTCCATTTAAATGAAAGCTTAACACTATAATAAGGCAAAAGTAATTGACTTAAGGCTGGACGACTTTTTTCTAACAATTACTATGCACAGCCTACAAAGTAAAACCTTTTTCATATTCAACTCATGTCCAGATTCCGATCTTAATGATTAATTTATTCTGATGATGAATGATTATATCCTTCTGTTTATCCAATTAATAAAACGTTATTAATTAAATAGATTACAAAAATAAGTTATTTTTACGAACAAAGATAAGGGAAGTATCAATAGCATTTATTAGATTTCTCATACATATAAACCAAACACGCATTTGAAAATGATAAGATTATTAACAAAAAATTGCATCTAGACCAACTATTAAAACGACGCAATTCGTAATTAATTTACTTACACCAACTGTCATCAAAGAAGAAATCCATTATTTTTAGTTAAATATTTAATAGGCATACAAAATTTACTTTGCCATAAGTGGTTATAAAAAATTAATGAAGGTTGGTGAAAGTAGTAAATATTTCACACACTTAAAAATAAGAAATAGAATTTCATAACTCATTTTATAACCGTTATTCTTCTCTGGATTGCTTATTTAAGCCAAAGGTAATATTATAAGATCAATGAATGTTCTTCTTAACTTATTGCTCTGGATATAATCTCATTAATAATTTGGCAACTTACGTTTCTTCCTCATCTACATCGCTGGAAATTGAGTCAAAGAACTTCTCGCAAATTTATTGCATAATTCTACCTGAAACAAGAAGAAAATGTATTAGTGCCATTCTATCTTCTTACTGTAATTGAATTGGAGTCTTGAATGTATTGCATTATCTTGGTCGTATTTCATTTTATAAGGAACGATTATATGAGTACCCGATTGAGTACGCGGTTCGCTTTATTGGCTGTGACGATTTTTTATATCACTGCTCTTGGGCACGGATCTCTCCCCACAACTGGGGAAAACCTGGAACCTGCACCACCACGCTATGTGTATGTGTATTTCTAATTGATGTTGGCTAAACGATCCATTGATATTGTAAACATAGGACCTATTTGTGGGAATACATCAGACTCCTGCAGTGGAACAAAGTGTGGCAGCCATTACTTTTTTATGTGAGGAGAGTAGCAAACGAGCATGCATACCACCTGATGTTAAGCAGCACATAGGCACGTACAACAACTAACACGATTGAAATCTTATCTGAGCTCGAATGTATATAAGTTGCTACTCCTGAAGACGAAGATGGTCGTCTCGCTTCAAATTTTAGCCGGCGAACGCACCTCTCCAACCTAAACTCAAGTAATACTTTACGGCGAATTATGAGGGTACCGCTACCCTACCGGTTCCCGGTCGAACTATAGCTATCCCCACCTTTAAAAAATATTATAAATCAATATAAAATTAAGACCTAGTTGCAAGAAGAGATTGGAACCTACCAGTGGAACAAAGTGTAGCAGCCATTTTATAAATAATGTGAAAAATATGATCAATATAATAAGCAAACGAGGTGACAACTCCCGGCGAAAGTCATTAAACGAGCAGAACATTTATTACCTCGCTTTTAATCAACGGGCACATGTCGTTAGGACGTGGCCAGAAAAAGGCGGATCAACTTCGGTAGCGTTTTGTGAAACAGCCGAACATTATTACGTTTCGATTGCTTCACACTATTATACCATTTGATTCTAATCAATTTACGACACCGATCATAAATGATTAGATCATAATGATAGAACCTGTGACACTTTTACTTCAAATATGCATTATCCACCATCTTTTCTTTTTTTAGAATAACAACAGCGCCGTTTTGTTTTAATTTCAAAGATTATGGTTTAGGGAGAGATATTTTTATAAGATTTCTTTCTTCTTAATTTCTTTAATCCATTATACGTTGATAACAGATGCCTATGGACGCCATTGACCATTTACCGCCGAACTATTAAATCGTTTGCTTCTTCAATGCTATAAAATGATTTTTTATGACGTTTTCTACAAAAGTTGTCCTTTTTTTTATTTACTTTTTTATATATTATTTTCACTACATGATTTAGATTTATTTTATTTGTGTATTCCATTCATAATATTGTTTTAATAACAACTTATTACGAGTAGTTTTGTTTCAACGTTCCAGCTTTTATGTGAATTTAAATGTACCTTAGTTGAATCATTATTCATTACTGTGTTAGAAAACAATTAAAATAATCCATGTTAATGTAAGGACATACCATAAACCCCGCGTCGAAACGAGGCACGAAATATTTGGTTTAATCAACTCGGCGCATGGCATTATGACTCGGACAGGAAAAGACGGTTCAATTTCCGAAGCGTTCGGCCGAAACAATCCAATAATAGCGCGTTTCGATCGTTCCGAGTATATCCGACCCGGTTAGGCTACCTGACATGCAACATTAATGGACCCATCAGGCCACTTGTTTTAAAATAACTTCGCTTGACCCAACCCACACTGTCACACTAGAACAGTTCTGCCTACTTGATGTTTCCAGAATAGTTGATTCTGCAGTGAACTATATTTTAGCGCCAAATTTTGTACAGTTGACGGATTCATTTTAGTACGTTTATTTGTAAAACATTTAACTCACAAGCATTTGATAGACCTCGAAATTATGCATCGCGATTTATAAACGGACGGGTGGGTTAATTATTTTCCAAATTATTTTACTATTGTTTTCCAGAAAACAGAAAAACTTTAATGTAATAAACATAATACATTTAATTTAATTACTTATATGTATTTTTCAAGTAATTTAAAAATATAAGTGTTGCATATCAACCTGTTTTTATTAAAACTTAACTTGCAAATAAATTAAAAACTATTTTTAAGCTTTTTACGTACTAAACCTATGTCATATTACAATTCACATGCTTTCTACACTTAATAAATAGTATTCTTATCGACAATTTTGTAAATAACCTCACTAGTTCTCGCTAAATGTTCCTAAATAAATAAACGGCTTGCCTTCTCCGTAAGAACTCATCAAATACAAGACAGTTTACGACAGAATCCATGTGTAACTAAGACCCACAAAGCTAGTATGCGAGCCAATGTTGGGTTTGGCAAGGAAATATGATGCACAATAATCTTCAAGTTAAGCTATTGGATCCTGTCAAGGGTTCTAAGCTCTAGAACAACTGCGACTTGGTATTGCTGCCAAGAGTCCCCGTGTCACCTATATTTTATTATAAAGGAAGTACACGACTCTACTACCATTTTGTTGTTTCAATTTTAAAAATAAACTAAAAATTTCAATTTAAAACGTCCCTTATGTTTCTGTAAATTACTTTATCTGACCTGTATCTAACTACAAGGGAAGCTATAAACAAACTAAACAATTGGTAATTATCTATCTTACTGATAAAAAATTAAACCAATATTTAGAAACAATATTTTTATCTCTTTCTGACATTTGTCTATTTGATGATCTGACAAGGATAGGAACAGTGTTTAATTAATCAATTGTTTTATTTGTTTTAGTATCAGGACGGTAGGTGCAGTACTTTTGAAAAATGCGATCATTAGTATGTTGTAATAATGAAATAAAATATTATCAACAAATTAGCTATTAGAAATAAGTACAAACTAATTATACCCGTGTGTATCAATACAGATATATATGTGTGTGTGTATCAATTAATGTTAATTACAAATTATTACGCCATAAAAGATAAATGTTTATAAAAACAATATTTTGTGTAATAAAAACGTATTTTAAAGTTTTTAAATCAATGTGTAAGTTCCGTCGAATTAGGTTAGTGCTTTCCGCGATTAGTTCGTAGAGATAGCCATATTTTTATTTAAATGAAATTATGTACATGTAAAGTAATTGTGTCCTAAAAGTTAAGATGAGGTCTCTCGCAAGTTCCATGGATAGAATACTACCACACACCTCTGATTTTTCGGATAAATGTACGTATTAGAAATTCATCGTCATTTGCTCTAAAAGCGAAGGAAAATGTCGCGAGGAGACCTGCATACCGGAGAGATCTTCATAAAGTCTCAGTAGTATGGAGTCTTCCATAGGTAGACACCAACCCGTACTTGTCCAGCAT
Organism: Phocides pigmalion okeechobee; assembly: GCA_018251015.1. Lineage (NCBI taxonomy): Eukaryota > Metazoa > Arthropoda > Insecta > Lepidoptera > Hesperiidae > Phocides > Phocides pigmalion. The sequence goes on along the minus strand of DWON01000939.1, from coordinate 21,846 downwards.
GGGGAAGATCTATTCCCAACAGTAGGACGTAATGGATTGATGATAACGATAATGTATTACTATATGTAACCAACAATTTTTATATTACTGAATTAATAATTGGAACAGAAATACGAGTACATATGTATTTACAAAAATAAAAATCTTAACACTATTTATAATGAAACCCTAACCTAAACAATCTAAAGGGAGTCCGTGCCAACGTGGCTTGGTTCCAAGAATGCTAGCTGAATTCCCGCGCTGAATAGCAATCGCAATTCTCTGCGCGAGATATGAGCCAGCCCTCTTGTAAACGGCGGCGTCGATCAAACGTGGGGATCAAACTAAATGTTTAAAAAATTTAGATAATTCTTTTATGTTCAATTTAGTAATACGACAAAAATATACGGGACGAAAACTAACATAACGTAACAAATACCTTTGCAATTATCGTTGAATGTTACTGCTGCTCCAATATTAATTATTTCTCTACCGAGAAATTTTCTCTGCAGCAATACGGGATTATACTTAGAAAATGGGAAATGAAAATGAAAAGCCTTTGTCCAGAGAATTACCTAAGCTGTTAATATGGCAAAATTTCTACTACTGCGTAGTATAGCATTGCACGAGTGGAGACTGGTCATTTGTACCATAGAAGAAGGAAAAACATACCTATAGAAGACTCGTATTCGTCTCCTTGTCGAAAATTTTTTGTTCTTTATTACTTAATCCTACACATATTTTTATAGAAACAGTAGCAAAGGACCGTGCAGTTGTTCTGAAGGTCCAATAAATTCATCTCGTTTGTAAGTATAGCCGAAAATGACGCTCCTCGAAATAAAACACAACAGCTGTCTCATAGATTATGAGGACAGCGATTGCACCTCCACAGACACACTAATCATACCACCTTTCCAGGTGGGAGAACGCGCGTAAAGGTGGGAGAACTATAGTTCGACCGGGGAGGTACCGCCGGCGCCCTCATAATCCGCCTCATAATTCGGTTGGAGAGGTGCGGTTGATTGATTCTACTACACTTTGAAGCAAGATCTTAGTCCTCAGGAGTAGCAACGCATCTACGTTCAAGCGGATAGAACTTCACTCGTGTTTGTGGTTGTACGTGGATGTCTATAGGTTGCGAATACTTAATATCAGATAGTTTGTATGCTCGTTTACTACTCTTCTCACATAAAAAACCTGTAAAAACAGCAATTTTGCTTCGTGAATGCCATTAAGCGCTTCAATTTAAACAGCTATTTTAAAACCTCATTCGTCCGACGGCATGGATTTAAACGCGTTTACAATTTGAGTGAGCAATAAGGTGAAACTTAATATGCCAGTACTGTAATCTGTATTGGTATAAGCAGAGGGAGTGCAGGATGCGATAACAGGCATAGACAGCGTAGAGGCTTAACGCGTGCTATCGACAAATGCACGCTTCTATAGACTTAGCCTTGTATACTCACAATTTGACATTCCGAACAGTATGCATACATTTTAATTTTAAACTAATATTTTCGCAGAATTTATTCATTTCAGTAGGTCCTGGATACCCACGATTAATGAATTTTGGATTGCCTTTTTTCCGTACCAGTTGCATGGCTCGTGACCACGGCGAAACGCAAGTTTACATACATACTGTCGCGTTTTATGAAATGGAATTAACAAAATGTGGTAATTGGTGGATATCTGTAGTTTATTTAGGAAAGAAGTAACAGAAGTAATACATCTACATTCGACCTTAAATAAATAGAGTATGAATATCAATACAGTGAATACTCAATATTAAGTGGGGTTCATACTCGTTTGCTGCTTTTGTGATATAAAGATAAAAATAACTTCCACATAACATACCATCCCGTGTTTCTTAAAAGAGGCTGATGGATTTAAATAAGTCATTAAACAGACTATTAAATTACCAGTATTCGAGTAATTATTCATCCAATTACATACATACATTTCAATCATACAAATCTGTTAAGCTGCCACAATGTAATGTATTATTTAATCCTAAGAACTACCGTAATCGATTGTCTTTACATTTAGAGGCAATGGCAACATTTATTAAATAATTATTTCACATATTATGTACTCGTGCACCCATGTAACTATATATAACTAATTTAATATATTCCTTTTTCGCTTATCTGTAGACGAATAATGAATGCTTTAAAACAAATTACTGCGATAACTTGCATTACAAACACAAGCCATTATGTTGCTATAAGCAGAGAGCGTGCAATGTGCGATAGTAAGTCTAGAGACAGCGTAAGCACGGGGGCTTACCGCGGACTATCACTGAGTGCACATTTGTTCAGACTTCCACATATACAACTCTTGAGCTTACTGAGTGATGTACTAAGACGTACTTTGTTAGTTAACTCATGTTATTTTATAAATACATAACTTTCCGTTACTTTTTTACTGGTAAAATGCGAATATTCTCTTAGAATATGAAGGTCATTGACTATGTTCTACCAAGTGCAGATTGTAAATTTTTCACACCTTTGAAAACTTTAATAACTTTCACAAAAATGAATTATCGCTATTATATTTTATAAAAAATTACATCCGCACTAAAAACTAAAATTAACGATTAAAGATCTTACAAAAACTTGAAGAAAAGAACGACCAAAAATACAACATTATAAGTCATTTATCATTTCTATTAAGGGTTTTTCTGCAAAACATGAAAAGATAACATTTTTATTCCACAATAGGTGGATACTGTAAAATAACCACTCAACAATGACATTGTGCGGATGCCCTATTTCCTCGGTAATAACTAGCAGACTGCGCCGGACAATGAATAGGCTGGGGGAACCGCTTCCTATTCAATACGTAAGACTGTCGCGCGGATATTTCTGCAATCTTTTAAGAAATTATAAATGCAAAAATATTTCTGGACATTTCACGTACACTTAAACTATCTTAGAAACAAACTGGGCATAATTTTCTTTACGAGCCTAACATTCAAAAAGAGCTTGGAGGGAAATAAACAACACTTGTATCTCAACGCAGCCGTCTCATCTGGAGCGGTGGCGAGCTCACGTTTCCTAAGAAGCTCTCTGTATAAACAACGTCTGTGCTGTTTACGTTGAGACTCCAACGGCCGACGGGAAACCGGTAATTTTTAACAACTACACAAAATGTAGGGAACATTATGAAGTAACGTGGCGTGATGAAGTCCTGAAGAGTAGTACTGATATTCTTAAAAACATAATGCTTGTAATATACACCTTAGAACTTTTACTTTTGTAAAAAATGTGAAACGTCATAATTGATAGATTGATTAATGAATTTAGGAATCAAGAAACTCATTTAAATATATGTAAATAGACTGGTTATTAAAATAAATATATTTTACCTCTTTTTTACAATAATATTTACAAAATATAATTACAAGTTGTGACTATTTTACTTCAGACGAAGGCGGGAAAGATTTGTGACAATATAAGAGAGCGGTATGTTCTTAGTCGACATGGAATACGAGTCAAGTTGGCCCTAAGATTGGTCAATAAATATATATAAAAATATCAAAGAATTTCCCTGAAATGTGGCTTAATAATAGCATATGGCTTATTGGCTGTTAATATTCGAGAGAATAAAATGTTTCTAAGTTTATTGTAGTACTAATAAAATCGTGTTACATCAGCACGCACGAATTTCATTGCATCATGATATAAATATATATTCAGTAAATCAATCATAAACTTCATCTTTCACAACATTGCAATCAATATCTTGAATGTATTCCCTAACCTACAATGCACACATGTTCTGAGAGACAAATCCTACGGTAGCATGATACGGTGTCGAAGGCCTTCAAGCTCTGTTTGCTCAAAGAATATCACACTAAACTTGTGCGTGACTGCGCGCCTGGTATTCACACCTTATTATTACATGCATTCCTGGTAAAATAACCGAAGCAAGAACCGACTATAGAATGTTTAAGTTGCATGGAGAGCAAGGAGAATTTATTTTTGAATAGTAAGTACTGCGTAAGTGACTTGCGCAATATTTTCCTGAGATTACAGTCGTCGGAACCGTTCACAATAAAGCTATTCTAAGCCACTCGTAGTGTACATGAATTTTTAACTGCTCCTGTCGGATCGCCGATGTTTAAAATAGTTCACGTTAAATATTGCCCGTGAAGGAATACCTGACGAGAAGGGGATACATTATCAAAACTAGTTACAAAGCAAATAAGATAAGAAGTCTGCCTTGCGTTGTATGGGAAGCGTTATCAGATTACTTAATAGGTATAATGTTGTTTTTATGTGTAAGCTACGAAATATTATTATGGTAAAGAGGTCAACGAACCGTGATGATAATATAAATGGGTACATTCCGATGACAGTGATCGATTGTTGGGAAGACCTTAGGTTATGTAAACATCTTCATACTGGGACTGAAGTCAGAAAAATCTGCTATGAAGCGATTTACCTGTGCGACAGCGCAAGACGGATGGGGAATATTTATCATCATTGCCTCAAAAATCAACCTCATAGAGATGATCTATGGGCAAGCGATAGATAATAAAACATTGTCTCTCCGAAAAACATTTAAATTTTAAATTTATACATACTACCATTTGTTATTTCCGAAATATAAAGTTCCTCTTGAATAAATAGAATGGCAATTTAAAGATATATTGCTAAAGAACGGGGTCGTACGACGACCGTGGATCATTTAACTTGATCTAAATACTGACATAATACGCAAATATAAATATTCTGACTACATTTATGTTTAGGATTCCGTATACTAATTGCGAAAACCCCTTATAATTTAATTCTGTCTGTCCGTCGATCCAAATTCTCGCCTGACAGTCCAACTACCTGTCTATCTGACTCTCTATCCATCTGTCAGGCTATCTGTCTATCCATATGTCACAGCCATTTTACTGAGACACTATTAGCTCGACAAAGACGAAATTAGGAAGATCGATGTGTTCTATATACCATGAAACAATGATGTAGGTGGTGAAATTACATAGATTAATTAATTATTGGTATTATTACTTACATGTAACTGAGGGATGAAAGAAATCAGTAGATACATATTCATGTTGGATATCATTCGATACCTATATAAATCAGTATAAACATTTTTAGAATAATCACGTGAAACTGTAAAATATTTGATTTTAAAGTATTCTTCTTATTTTAAGAATAAAAATGTATCTACCGGTGTAACTTTTAAACTATGAGATGTAAACGTAAATTTCTATACAAGTTAAATAAAAAAATCACTTTGAACGATTACGGTTACGGAACCCTTCATAGTGCGTGGTTCACACGCGTTTGGCACATTTTCATTTTTTACACCAAATGAAATATTTTGTTATAAATATAATCATTTTGCCTATGGGAAAGCAACATACGTAACCTTGTTAAGTTGGATATAAGAGTTTATTTGTAATTACACCTTAAGTAGGTACTACATAATATTAATTTAATATTATTATAATATTGTTTTATACAAGTTATAACAAGGTACGTACTTAAACTTATTAATCACGATCCGAGAACATAATTAAAAGTCTCAAGCATAATATGATTGTTTAGAAATGTAATCAACTAAGAAATAGGTAAGTATATAAATTTAGAGTACAACAGATTAAATTTGCCATAAATAATATGTGAATAACTGTAAAACTATTTATTTATATTATTTGTCTATCTCATAATGAACTAATAGTGTAGTTACGTCAACATGGACATGAAACTTTTTTTAAATGAACATGACATAGACAACAGACTATTTTTGACCATGCTGGCCAGATGTGAATTGGTACATTAAAATTTAATGTAAGAAAGGAGCGTGCATGCTTACTTCTTGTAAAGTAGTCACTGCAGCTCAACCACAATGTTGGTTAAAATCTTAAGCAACATTGAGACCCTTTTTGAAGTCTTAAGTATGTGTGTTGCTAATTCTGAGTACTAATATCGCTTCTAACCGTACTCTACTTCGCTTGTAACCGTACCCGGCAACCACTACTTTTTAACAGAAATTAAAAATGGCTTAACGATGGATTATAAAAGTAGCGATAATGCCTTTTCTTCGTCATCGTCCCATTACTATCACACTATCGCAATATGGAACTCAAAATAAAAAGGAACAAGACGCAGGGTAGATTGATTAATCTACCATTAGCACCTGTCAACAGTTTCCCCCCTCCACCGCAGTTTTACCGTGATCACGAGCCATGCAACTGGTTCGAAATATCGGCAATTAAAAAACATTAATCGTGAGTACCCGTTACATGATGAACTATATAAATTCCGCGATAATATTTGTTTAATCAAACGTGGGAGACGTTGATTAAACAAATATAACTAAGAATGAGCTAAGGATGAGAAGAGTTAGGCCATAGTACCTCGCTAGCCAAGTGCCTTTAAGAACAGTAAGAAACACTTTCTAAATGTAGATTTTCTCTCGATATTTTCCTTTAATCCCAAACGCAGCTGTTCCAAACCGAAATATTGACCAGTAGACTATCAATAGCTCACACTACCATTCAATAGATACAATCAAGACTGTGCTACGGATCAAACCCCTGATACCCCGTATGAAAGTCTGTAATTTTAGCACTGGTCTATCACTGTTTGAACTATGGAAATGGGTAAGCGGCTTAGGCGATGTACCTACAAGACGTATCGTGTGTACTGTCAATATCAATTTTGCTATATGCTAAAAAGGCCTTAGAAAAATACGTAACATTTACAAAGTTTGGTGCGGCGTACGCTCAGGTACGAAGCAGTATTTAGTGAATAGGCAGTGTGTTAGAATATTTCGGCTCTACATTACAATTCAGTTGTAATTTTTTCTCGAAAATCGTTCATGGGATTGTCCAGACGCTGTCCGGTACAACTTGCGGGAGGACGGGTATAAGCCCCTTGAATAAGCCCTCCGAGCGTCTTCTAAACTACGCTCAAACTGGATCGCAGTGGTACATTATAAAAACGGTAGGGCAAGCTTGTCAACATGAACTGCAAATTTATAACCTGGAAATAGAAGACCATAGTGCCAATTCTGGACCGCAGTGAGATCGGATTTCCAGATTTAGGAAGATGTCGTGGAGAAGAGTGGGACAGAGAACATCTCTTGCGCCAACCGCAAACTGCACTGGCATCAAAATGTTATAACATAATGGAGAAACTATTTATTATGTAATATACTATTGGGGATCGATAAACCGGGTAATTTTTTGGACCCGAACCGCGAAGTGAGACAGTCCTAATATAATGGGCTTTGACTTTGATATTTGCAGTTATATATTCAATGTTTAAAATTTTTATTTAGATTCATCATAATGATATTATTAAGAAAATACGTAATTATTTTTTTAAATAATTATTTTCGAATATCACAAAAAGTTTATTATAATTATTCAGAGCTATATATAAAATACATAGTTACATTTAGGTTTTACGCAGTTTGGTCTTAAAAGTTATGTAACATACAATTCCCATCTTTATTAATACTAAAATAAAAGCAATATTTTTCACAGAAAACAATAACAATTGTAATAAACATTAATGTATGCTCGGGTTGAAAAGTTAACTTTGATAGAACTACAATAGAGGTAATAGCCGTAATCTTTATACGACGATTATTAACATGTCACAAATGACATGGATTCCGTCCCCACACTACAGTGACTTTCAACAGTGAGTCGACCTATATCTTCAAGTAAATTATTAGCAACGAAAACTTTCGTAAGTTACTTTACACATTTCATAACTATGTAAGCTTCACTTACGTGGTATTTTACCATATTTATTGGACAACTCGACTAGTTGCGTCGTTTCGTTGTTACGTTATTGCGTCGTCGCGTCGTCGCATCGTTATGTCGTTACATCGTTGCATCATTCCATCGCTAAGAGGGTATACCTCGAGGCCCGTATTCCCCCGCCCAAAGAGGCTGGGACGTCCCCCCGATGATGATGATTCCTTCGTTGCATTGTTACGTTGAATCTTTGTCACACACTCAACGAAACTTATGTAGACTGATGTAGGTCCTCGTAAGTCTAAAACTAATCGAGCTATCCCAGCAATAACACGTAAGTAGAGTTACGAAATAGTTATAAGCAACGGTTAATTTCTGGTTCTACTTTCTAGTGGATAAACAAGACAAGTGAAGTGTAGTTGTACATTTAGTATAGTTTCCGATTTTTATCAACATCAACACATTTCTTTCTCAATTGCAGGGGCTCTTTGATAATGGGAAGGGTTCGCTACTCCACCACCCAAGCCAACAGCCTAATTTATTCGTGATATTTTTAACAAAAAAAAGAAAGAATGAATTATCATTCAATTCAAATAAAAACATAAGTCTGAAAAATCAAAATGCGTGCCAAGGACTGAAACCACGTACTTATAAATATTTAAATTTAACAATCGCTTAAATATTCTATATAAACACATATCCACTAAACTCGAGTTATTACAAATGTATAACAAAAATGTTATGTACCTACGAAGGTAGCATCACGAATAACGGTGTTTTACGTAACCCATGAAAACGCAAAGAAAATTATGTAGCGACGTAGACCAACTGTATGACTGATTGTGAGGACAATTTACGAGCTAATATATTAACAATAGCGGTATCTGGCAGGGTAATGTGCCTGTGTAAGGTATTTCATTGTTGCACCCAGCGAAGCATGGAATCTATCTTTCTACCAGCGGTAAGATACAAACGATAAATTATGTTCCCTCAACTCACGAAAAGTTATAAGGAAAAATGACAATAAATGATCAAAGGAATGTAAAAACAATTAGTGAGTAATAATGTTGTATAACGGAATTGCAATCACAAAATACAAATTACGAAGAGTATTCCTCACTTCAGTTACTTCAAATATGAAGAATATTTGACGTGATATTTTTTATATACGTATTCTTTTAAATATTTCGGTCCTGCCGCTCAATATGCTAATTTATTTATTTAAAGTATCTGTTATATCATGAAAATAAATCTAAACTATAGATATTAAAGTATAAAAAGCAAAATGTAAAACTTAATTATAATAACCAAAAATGTAAAAGTAAAATACTGCATCCAGATTATTGTCTTTGGGGTGAGTTCCCAGAAAACTGCCGCTAATAGTTACTCTCTCCCAGTAGAACGACCACCATTTGCAATAAATCGCTTGCCGACACCGAGTACACGGACTAGTCGTAAAACCGAGCGACGACAAGGTTTTAATCGCAGTTTATGATATTCCCAAGCCGACGTCGATATCTTGCGGTTGAGCGTGTGGCCACTTCATCATCTTGCGGTCAAATCGATTTTATTGAGATCATGATATTATTATATGTAATCATGTACACGAAATATCTTTTCCTTGCATGAAAATTTCAAATTTTCTTTGTATTACAAAAAAGGAACCCTTTTATTTTCCTGCTTCATTAAGTTTTAAGTTTTCTCCGCAGTTCCATGGCCTTTCAATTGACTTTTATCCAACCATAGAATTCAAGTTTATGCAACCTTACCATGGCGTTCACCTTTATCCAACCTCAAAAACAGGACTTAGGTCCTATCTAAGCTCCTGATAAGTCTACCCAGGAACCTCGACTCTCAAACCAAAACACTTCTATCGCTTCAACCTGGATAACGAAGGCCCAAATGATTTTTTATGTTTAGATTAACAAACGAGCCAACCAACCAACCAACCAACGAGCCAGTTGCTGCAGCCCATGGACAACTACACACATTCTTAAAACAAGACTTAATTTCTATTTGAGTTCGCACGTGGATGCGTTGCTCCTGATTACTAAGATGGTCGCCTCGCTTGGCGGCAACCGCATCTCTCTAACCAAAGTATAACAGCTAGGGCGGATAATAGAGGTAACGTTCATATCTCCTCGATCGAAATTAGATTCTACGACATATTACTTATTTTAAAATAATGTTTTATCATGTGACTTACAATTTTATTATATAACGGGTACTCACGATAAACGTTTTTCTAATTACCGATTTTTCGAACCAGTTGCATGGCTCGTGGAAGCTGTTGTAACAGACGGAAACTGTTGACAAGTACTAGTGATAGATTAATTCTACCAACCCTACGTCCAGTTTGATTTTCTTTTTTGCGTTTTGTTATGTGTCATAATATGAATTATGACCAAATGAAGTAAAATGTAGTTAGTCATTACCTAATTGCAAAAACTAACAATTTGAAAACATGTATACCGAACGATGACTGATTTACAGTATTGAATTTAACTATTTAATTTGATAACAAACCTTCCTCAGGAATCACTCTACCTGTTGTTGAAAACTGAGAAATCCGTCCAGTACTTTTTGAGTTTATCACGAACAGACAGACAAACAGACAGTTTTATAATATTTAGAGATAATGTTCCGAGTTTCCATGACATAATAAAAAAATAGTATTATAAAATATAAAATCTTTTGTATGAAAATAAATTCGTCAAACCTACATAACTAATAGGTGTACAATTCCATGGTAATGTCTTTTTGATGTTGACTTTCGTTGCGGAATAATTGCAGTCGGTGTTGTTTGCGTAACACGATTCAGCGACGTTAAATTTCCTCAGTCGGGGACAGTTTGAACTGTACAGAAATCCAGTTTCTAGGAGTCAATTTAGTAAAGTCAAACGGAGTATTTCATTAACGTTTCCATGTTCCTGCGTGCAACTGACGAGGTTACTCTTTGATTAATATATCAGAGTTTATGTGGTAGAATATCTGTGCTATTTTATTATAGAAATATTAGTTATTAATTAATATATGACATATAATAAAACATAATTGATTGTAGACAGTTTTTATTAATAATAAAAACGTAGTTTTAGTATATTTGTTACGATCATATTAAATAATCCCACAGACGTGCAGAAAATAAACAATAATATAAAAATTGCTACACTGTACATTAATATGGGGCTGGACCTCTTTAATGTAGGAAGACTCATATATAAGGGAGGTCTATTAAGTTTTCTTTGGTCAGTTTAGGTACTGATGATTAATTTCCAATTACAATCAGGGAAAGCGAGTAATCTGAAACGCGAATATGCGACCAAATACTTACCAATAGCAATATCTGCGATGTGATTGAAAATTTGCGTTACAGTTGGGTACCGTAGCATGAGTTTAATTAGTAGTACTCGGTGGTATAGTAGCGATGACGGCCACTTGCCACGTATTTCACCAGGTTCTAACTCGAGCATTTGCTTATTGATATAGATGGAAGGGCGTTTGAAAGATGCGAAAGCAAGCAGATTTTTTAAATTTCAACGGAGGAAGAACCATTGGTACACCCATAGGTACAGAAAAGCAATCCTTGCATTTTGGTGGATGAAGTCTTTGAATTAGTCATAAGACGACCATCTTAGTCACCAAGAGTGCCTACTCATGCCTTGCTCCATTTGCAAAAATAAGAACACCTGTCCTATATGAAGTTAGTTGGTGTTCTAGAATAGCAGGCTATTACTACTAGGTGGACCTGGACTATTACACGGTCGTTTGCTACTTTAATTTTGCAAAAAAAAAACGGAATACAAAATATTTACGATAAATAAGTAATACCGGTTGGTGTGAAGTTATTTCTTTTTTTTTAAGAATAAAATTTCATGGCATCAGTGGCTGATTTGTTTTTTTTAATTGACAAGAAGTAGAACTTGAGACAAATTTATAATACAGAAAAATATGAATGGGTTTATTAGTTTATTTATCGGTAAAATGTTTTACTAAAAAACTAAACAGAAAGACTCAAACATTTTGCAATTCAAAATCATTTAAAAAATGTACTTTTAAAACGATACAGAAATAAAATAAAAGTAATGAATTATTTAAAATAATAATAAACTTGTATATACATTTTATATTTCGGAGCTGAGTCGCCAAATTCATCATCAACACAATAAAGAAAACATAACCCCTTCGTTTTCCTACAAACAGAAAACGTCGCTAGTAGGTACAGTAGCTATAAAATTTATACACTATAGTCGCTATAAAAGGTATGAACGCAGCAAAATGAATAAGATGAAGGGTAGATATATTCGTCTGCCCCTAGTTCCTGTGAACAGTTTCACCCCACCGTCTGGACGTGATAACGGTCCATTTACGTGGATCGAAGCGTTAATACATAATTGTAGGATACTGTATTATGGAGAATGAAAACTAAATCCTCCTATGTTCTATGTTAATTAAAAAGGAATAGTTTTCAATCGACTTCTGATAAGGAGGAAGACTACCAATTCTTCGGAATGTATTTTTTTAAGAATGTTAACTGTTTATTATTTACTCCGTAAAACAATTTTAGGGATTCTTTGTTATTTGAACAACACCTATGTTTCAAACGCGTATATTATACTGAAATCTGAACTGATATGTTTTATATTAATTTGAACACATTAATGACTTATACGACAAGTCGAAGTTGAGAAAGCAGTTTTGATTTTTATAGATTAGTTATTGAGTGGACTATATAACATCACCCAGCGAGTGTTAGGTTCGAAACCAATTAGGTAAGTTTTAATATAAAAGTATGTAAAGCGAGAACGTAGACGCGATTGCTGGCAACTGGTGTGACATGGTGTATCTGGTTTTTAAATGCGGGTGAAACCGCAGGACACAACTATACACAAAATATTCTTAACAAAGCGATCAGTTCAGTTTCAGTTCAGATTAACTAGCGCTCAAAATTACAATTCATTACATATTTAAGGTAAATTAGAATATTAATTAACATATAGGAGTAAATTAAACGTTTATTTTGTAAACAAAAATAATGTAGGAATCTCTTCCGACCCACGTGCCTAAGCTACGATACCAATATTATATTGTCAGTGAATATATATTACTTAAAAATACCTATTTCATTGGAAATATATTGAGTAGGATCGTCAATATATTCAATTGTAACAAATTAAAATCTCAAAGCACAATAGTACCAAATTGAGATGTAATTGTATCGGAGAATCAATAGGGGACTGATTGCAGTAAACAATATTATCCGTAATTTTGTTTCTTAGTACTTTTCCTTAGAAATATGCGACAATACGACAATGTTTTCAAAAAGTTTCATGATTAGATTGATTTATATATATTATCTCTGCATAATCAGATATATTGTTTGTTAATGAGTCCATTTGGACTACATTCTCGTTTGCTACTTTACTTTTCAATGACCACTTCAAATACCAATTCAACAGGAGTTCTATCTGATGTCAATCACAAAAATATTACCACTCCCGAGATGTATGGTGATCACTTCATATGTAAGTGATCATCATAAATCCTTTGACCTTGAGTGACCTTTCTGATGAAACATAAGAATTGCTTCAAGCTAGTAATAAATGTAGCAACGTGTATCCCAAGTCGTACCACGTAGTTTTAAATAGGCGGTTTAAAAATATGAGAAATCTCCGTAAGATTTCATTTAAGATATTGAGGAAATATTTCAAATTTAGGCTATGTTTTGTTACCACAAAAGTCAAATTACAAATATTAGAAGAGATAGTATTTTGTCAAAACACGCTGCTTATGGCGAAACCCAAATCGTGTGTACTTGAAAGCAAAATAACGAGATGTAACAGTCCTAAACAAACACTTGAACACACAAAATAGGTATTACACTTATTACAGTATTGCCGCTGTGGGAAGCGTTACCTAATCCCCCAATTTCGGGAGCAAACCTGGCACAAGTGCCAGCTGCGTTGCGTTGAATATTAACGTACAATATTAAAAAAATGTCTGGAGGGTTGCAATGTCATTCCGGTACATAATACACATATTTGATTGGAAATGTGTATAACTTGGAAGTAAGACCTATTCACATGCCGTGACGACAAATGGCATGACCTTGGAGGTAAGACCTATTCATATGCCGTAACGGCAAGTGTTCTAATGTCGTCACGCACTGTTATATTTTTATTCGAAGTAGGTTTTTTAACATCATTAAATTTACCATTAATTCTTAAAGTGTGTCGTTTTAGAAAAGAGCAGAAAAAAACTACCAATTATTCTTACATTTAATGAAACTGAAAGATTACTGAAGATTTTTTTCTTGCGTTCAGTGAAATTAATACTTATCTTCATTTCACTCATGTTTAGTAAAGTTAATCTTATAAAGAATTCTGTCTTTTCTTGACAAATTACACTAAATCACTTTATGATAGTGTAGAAATGTTGAACATAGCCAAAAATATAATGAAATTAATTTCTAGTGACAAATATTATGTATGGATTACATGGATATATAAAATTACGCACTCATAAATATTATTATTAGTCTCATTATGTGATTAAATGAGAGAGAGAGAGAGAGTGGATTCCGAGCCATTTGACATGCTGTCTCAGTAACCAAACGTGAATTCTGTAAACTAATCGAGTTTACAAACTTAAACGTGTAGTACTAATTATAAGAAGTCTACCTAAATTTTCGATGAACGGATACGAGTAAAAATACAAGAATTCAAACTAGTTACATCTAACAGACTAGTAGTCGCAACAGTAACATTTCTGCTTTGATAGGGTAATTAGTTACATACGGGCACAATCCAACACGCGATGTTCTAATTGGAGTCCCGTGGAAAAAGTAGCGCCAATTGGTTAGTCAACAGGAAACGTTACAACTAGTAATTAAAAAATAAGGACAATGCGCACTCACTTCATTTCCTTTGAAATTAATAACATTGTTAATGAATGTTTTAATCCAAGTTTATGTAAACATAACAATACATTGTGTTGGTGTTTTTTTCATATGTGACTGAATATTTTTCATTATTAACTTCGTGGAACTCCACAATCCACGTGACGTAATTGTAAACATAACATTCTGACACTCAGAGGATACTGGATTCGATTTTCGGCCCGGACGATATATAAGAGATAAATTTAAATTTCTGTTTTGGGTCTGGATGTTTGCATGTGTCCATTATGCCCATGTAATAGATAATCATTAAGTGGGGCCATGAGAATGTACATTGAGTGTTAAAAGGTACTTTATATATATATTCAGACTTGCGAGGCGTTCATGTTACTCTTTAGAAAGAAGGACGCATCTTCTTACGACTTAAGAGAGAACTTCAGTCCTGTTGCAGGTTAGACGTAAATGTCAACGGGCAGCAGCACATTAGGTAGCCTCTTGTGGGATGTTCGGCCACTGATTTTTTCATATATTATAGCCTAACAAATTGTCTTCTAATATTTTCTTCTCTTCTGTTCTTTAATCGCAAATGAACAAGTCAAGTTAAAACAATCCTACTCAATTCCGTTCAAAATCACAATGATTTCGAAACTCGTTTACTAGTTTACATAAAATAACATTTAGCAGACAACTAACTTTTCTCCAAACATTCCTAGCGACCTTTTGGGCCGTAGGGACAAATTTAAACCACTAATACCACTAATAACAACCTAACCAGAACAAATCGTTTGGTTGGCAATGGGCCACTCTGGGCACTTTTCCATGTTAATTGTGTTAGTTTAAACGACCCTACAGACATTTCACGAAATCACTTAGTAGAATGAGCTTCGGATATCATTAGAATAATATCATTGTACGAACTATTTATCTCAATCTATAGAATTGTTAAATTATCGTTTGTATGTAAAATCGATTCATGCTATGAAAAATTTGCTGTTACGCCGTTAAAATCAAATTAATCTTAATTTTATCTATTTACTTCGACGATTACAAGTAATTAGATACCTTTGAACTTTACAATAGATGTATGTACTAAAGTCGAAGTACATTTTTGTCGCTCAAATGCTAAACGAAAATTCATGACGACTTACTTTCACTGTACTGAATCGTGATAATATATTTACCACTGAAAGTTAAATACAAAAAATCTTTGTAACAACGATGAGGACAGTCCTGTTATTTTAGTAGGGTGTTTATTTTGTCAGCCCTGTTTAATAGACCATTGACACAGAGTCGTGCGACTCAAATTATTGAACGACCAACATTATATGATACTTTGAAGAAGTCGTACACTAGTAGCGAAGTGCTTAAGGAAACAAATGAACTGTTGCTATCATATATATCTAGAACTATATGCGTTCAAGCGATAAAGATCCTTCGGACAAGTAAATAAAGTTGTGTTTGGAATAAAAATTGTTAGATAAGCAAACAGGTCCGGTCGCTTTCAACGCAGTGCATTCTATTGCGGCCGCAACGAGACATTTGACACGTCCTCGACAATAATATGTGTGTGTAAATCGGAGAAAACGAGACTAGTGCGCAGCGAACTTCCTTACCCTCCACATAGTACCAATCGTAAATTCAAAACAAGTGAAATTGCGGTATTTTTTGTACAACAAGTAAAGAGAGCAGTTATGTAACTGAATAAATTACTAATGTTAAGCACTTTAATGAATACTACACACCCCGATCGTAGTATTTTTGGGCTCCAATGAATTCAGATGAATATTTAAAACTCAGGATTAAGGTAGTTTACCAGACGGATACTATCAAACATAGGTTTTGTTTTTAATTGTGAAAGAGTAAGAAACGGGCATGCAGGCCACCTGATGTTAAGTGGCCACTGCAGCCCATGGACAACCACGTCCAATATCAAACAGAACCGAAGTTCTATTTAAGGATGGACGCGGATGCGTTCCTACTCCTGAGGACTAAAATAGTCGCCTCCAATAATGTGTATCCGGCATGGTTGCCGGATACACATCTCCCCAACCGAAACACAATACATGAAGAACATGTTGCTTTACGGCGTGTTATGAGGGTGGCAGTGGCTCTACCACCTCTGAAATACGTAAATTTATTATTTTTAAATTCCGATTACAGATTATGTTTCTTAAAGGGTAGTCACAAATATTATCTATGTTTTCTAAAAACCTACAATTTTTATAATGTGATACTAATACGGACACGGCTTGGCGGTGATAGCCACGCATATATATAGGCTAGAACACAATCGTATAAAACCCTGTTTATTTGTCTTATATTCATTTTATTAATATATTAAAAAAGTATATATACAAAAAAAATACTTAATCAATTATCAAAGCTATATTTTTATTCAATTTCCTATCAATTTTTTTATTACAAATTATGTTTTTGTATCCGATAAAAACCACATCTTTGGTCCACAAAAACACAATCCACTACTCAAGATAGAACTGGAGTGTTATCTAAGTTCAATGACATATGCGTAGCCCAAATGACCTACGACCAGTCTTATCATAGACAATCTGATATCGGTCACATAATATGTATTCGCAACATATTTTTTATGTGAGAAGAGTAACAAACGAGCATGCAAACCACCTGATGTTAAGTAGTCGCAGCCCACAGATATCCACGTACAACCACAAGCACGACCGAGATCCTATCTGAGCTCGAACGTAGATGCGTTGCTACTCCTAAGTACTCGTCTCGCTTCAAAGTGTAGCCGGCAACCGCACCTCTTCAACCGTGACACAAGTAATGCTATACGGCGGATTATGAGGGCGGCAGTGGTACCTCCCCGGCCGAACTATAGTTCTCCCACCTTTTAAATGTCTATTTGAAATGTCGGTTTTCTAAAATAAATATCTATTTTGCGCAAGCCCCTTTAGATTTGATTTCATTTCAATCCATTTATTAATTACACGGGTGAGTGGGAAACACTTCACCCCTAACGCCAATAACTTGTTTATCACGCGACTGCGGAAACTAGACCCTTGATCTGATCGAAAAACAGTAAATTCCCGCCTGAAACCCAATATACTGAATTGGAATTGCATTGTTTTATAAACGATACCTATTTGAAAATATTTTCATGTTATTTTTAAAGTTATTCATCAAGCCATTACTGTACCATAGCTGCGTACGAATCTCCTTTCAAAATGAGAAGGATTAGATCATAATACGTACCGCTGGCGGAGTATGAGTTGGTAGACTTCACAAACCTTTAATAACTATACGGACAGCTCTCTGATAATTTCTTTCTTTAAGATGTTTTCCGTATTAAGTAGCAATTAATTTTTAATAGACATAACTGAAAAATCTGATGTATTCCAGAGATTCGAAATATAGATAGATCCCTTTTGTGAGAAATGAGAATTATAGCTCAAGAATGCATTTTTATTTTACTGGCATATTATTGTACCGGCTGATAGCCAGTTATAACCGCTTATTATGATTTGATCTTTAAAAAAACGGTTATCGCGACATCCTAATCTGATAAGATGTGTGATTAGACATCGGTTGCACTCTAATGCTGCTAATGAAAAAATAAAATCTCCTCTAAATATATCTCACGTTAACAAAAGTTACTTGACGGCCATTAATGACAATAAATTATGAAGGCTGTCTGCCCTCCATACTTTCGTATCAGGAAAATAAACTTTTATCTAGTTCACATGCAAACCAACGTTACATTTTTATTCCTGTCTGCAAACGAAACTACAGAGCGATGCGGAACGACGAATCTCGTGTTCAGTTAAAAGTGTCGCCGGGAGCAAGTTTTATTCGATATTTTCACGCAGATGATTGAGTTAGGCGGCTTGCGCAGGAGGCTGGGACGCAATCTCCGGTGGTGGTGCGAAAGGCTCCCTGCCACGTCTCCCCCTCAACCTCACCCACCTCAGGCTTCGCTTCGCAGAATCATCTATCCAATTGCTGAACCCTTAACAGTGTTTACTCTGCGACAGAATGTGATAAAAGAACTGAAATTGTTTTACGTTCAAATAAGATTTTAAGCTGTTGCTTTGTGATAAATAGCTATATTTAGTGAAACAAAAAAGTTTCAGTAAAAACCGTTTTTAGTCCCTTTAAGAACAAAACAACTCATTTTAAACATTTTTAAAGATACCAACGCTGCTAAAATAAGTATACTTATGCCAAAAACTCGTTCATCACCACACATTTTGTATTTGTCAGTGCACAAAAATATCTTCTCGTCGTAGATTAATTTTATAAAAATTGTTAGAATGTGTGGGTCTCCGCGTATCTATATATAAGCTGTAAGCTATGTTGGTAGATTAAATTAGAATTCCTGAGTGAAAAAACTGACACTATTTTGAAGAGAAGGAGCACACGTGTCGTATGCCGAACCGATTATCTTTAGATGTCTCTTATTTCTACTGTGACAGTGAATTTCCTGCTCGGACAAAAAACGTCTCGACTTCATTAGATCATGTGACCGGCACATCTTTTGGTGTTCAATTCCAAAGAACAGAAAAAATTGAAACAACGTGATCATTTCGCTTTACATTCCTTTTTCTTGACGGCATGTTGTCAAAAACGAGCATGCATGAAGCTAAACATCAATCAATGTACACCTTTTTATTTTTAGACAGTAGCCGAGGAAGATGTGAATTTTAGAACACGGTAATGGAGAAAGGGACAGGAGAGATAGACTATTAGTTATACTTTGTAATCTGTCTTCACATTTTACACGTCTTTTTTATTTTTTAACCCATTTATTTATTCTTTTCGCAATTCCGCGCGCGTCCACGCTAGCACACCTCCACTCATGGTTTTTACTTTGTAATTAAAAATAGATCTATCCCACTCCCTGTAAACTCCTCTCAAGTTATATTGGGTTGAAACGAATCAGCTCTGGAAAATTGGTTTTTACGTTACAAATCCTTTAATTACTTTTTAATAGTAATACTATTATGACTTTATTTGTATATAAGTCATTATTTTAACGTTGATATTTAAAGTAAGACTTTATATTAATAGACACTAACTATTGTTAGTGAGGATTTTCCTAATGAGTGACAAACTTTTCAAAGCTTCACAGAAATAATTGCGTAGACATTGATAAATGTCGTAACTTATGCCTTATGACTTATATTATGACAGTGATTCCACGTTCCTAATGACTGAAACAAAGACACGTGACTTTCATCTTGTAATGAAATAAATTATTAAGTAAGACATTTCTGCTCTATTTATAAAAGAACATTCTCCTTCACTCTAAGAATTCTTAAAATATTTCGTTTGTCATTTAATTGACTCTCATTTAAATTCTTCTTATGAAGAACGGAAAAAGAAATACGATAAAAAAGGCAATAATGACTACTGAATTTATATATCTTTAATACGCATTATAATTAAACTGTAAGGAAATATGGCAAATCGCCATTAGTATCCATATTTAGTTGACGTTCGAATGGCTTGCATAAAATTATTTTAATCTTCCTTTTTGATATTACACCTCATTAGGACATTACACCACGTTAGAAATAGAAATTAAAATTTACATGCACACGTTCATTCGTCGCCGCACGAAAAGAACAGGTTCAATAACATAAATAGTGCGTATAAGTAGCATGTGTGGGTAAAAAAAAAGTCAGTAATAACTTAATGATCATGATTAGATATGAATTAGAAATCGATCCTAAACGTAGGGTAGATAGATTGATCTATCACCAGCGCCTGTCAACAATTGCCTCCTGCCACCGCGGTTTCACCGGGACCACGAGCCATGCAAGGGGTTCCAAATATCAGCAATCAAAAATCATTAATCGTGACCCCAGTACATAGTAAAATGTATGAATTTCGCGATAATATTAGTTTTTATCGGCTTTTTTCTCCCGGTCAACCTTAGCCTACAGGGCCGCTGAAAACCGATGTACTGATTGTACACTGTACCCCTAACGTTCATTAAGTGTACGTTGAATTTGAATTTAAAATCATAAATCCTAATAATAGTATTTGAACCCAGCCCTCCAGATAAATATCACAACTGGCTAAAGGCTGAAAGCTAATAATTTCCAGCATCCATACGTATTTAGCCATACTAAATGCCACTACATAGTGGAGAGTGTTTGCGTACATTATTCCAATGAGACAGATATTCGAAAATAACGACCCGTTGACAGACTAAACAACTCCTAGATGCGATGCTAAACCAGTTTATGTTAATGCTCTTAGATTATTATTATCAGCGTGAATAGGATTCCACAATTTATGTAAAATAAAATTATTACTTTTTAAACGTGTAAGTACATACATTGAAAGAGAATCTTGCTGTTATTACATATGCAAAAGTGTCTAAGTTTGAGTATTACGTTTTTACGTCAAAAGCGCTGAACGGACTTTGATTATTTTTAACATAGACATAGATCAGATGCTGGAGAAGAACATAGCCTACCTTTTATCGGTAAAACTTGAAGGGATTATCACAAAAAATGCAATTTAGTACGGGAAATGCTGTTTTCTTACGTCTGGTAATACTACTATGTTTTTTTTATTTGCTTGTTTGAACGTAAATAAGCTCTACGATAGTAATTTTCGAATATGCACCCGTAAAGGGGGGAAAAACTTAAGAGATGAAATTTCGTAATAACAACTTTTACGGAGAACGCCGCGGGTAAAATCTAGTATTGAATAGATCTAAAATTTATTGCATAAAAATATTATTAAAATTAATAATAATTATGACCATTCAGCCATTCAGATGTAAGGATGTATGACATTTCGTCCTGTTACTCAGATGTGACGTCACATATTCTATGTAATTTAAGATTGTGAAGTCTCGCTTAAAGGGAACAGGAAGTATGAATAATCATGATACTTGATACCAGTAACTAGTTAGTCTTACGGTATATTTATTACAATTTCATTCATTATTCAAGACGCATTTATTTTCATTATATTTATTAAGATATTTACGTAAAGGTGGTAGAGCCCTTAGAGCTCGCCCGGGGCGGCACCACCGCCAGCCTCATAACCCGCCGTAAAGCGACATGTTTTTCATGTATTGTGTTTCGGTTGGGAAGGTGTGGTTGCCGGATACACATTATGGAAGGTGACCATCTTAGTCCTCAAGAGTAGGAACGCATCCACGTCCATCCTTAAATAGAACTTCTGTTCTATCTGAGATTGGACGTGGTTGTCCATGGGCTGCAGTGACCACTTAACA
>DWON01000938.1:0-27751 GCA_018251015.1 Phocides pigmalion okeechobee | reverse complement strand
ACCTATTTCTGCCTAATAGCAAGTTCTACCTTCCTAATAGTAGATAGTAATAATTTATCAGATTTATTTTCGCCTTTGAGTAGAATAGCACTTGATGATTTACTCCTGATCCCCAGCACTTGTAGGCACCAAAATATACCCCACAGGCATATATGAGATGATATAACCTAGCCCTTAAGAAACTCCTCAAGGTCTACATGTCTGTTTTCTGTTAAAAATAAATACTCAATAAACAAACAAACACTTTCACAGTTGAAGATAATGAATTTTTTAATTAAAACTTTGTCTTATGTTTACATAATATACCTTCAACGGCGAGGCTTATTATCCGAGCCATATGGTTATCTCAAATGTCATCACGTGTAGAGACAAGGGAAACGGCTAGTTCCTGCGTAATAATGCCTACCATTTCTCAATGCCTTGCAAATCGTAATAACGCCTACAAACACGTAATAACGACATACATTATGATTAAAATGTGCACGTACTCGTATACTTTTAGTATTTTAACCGCAGCGCTTTCGAAGCATAGACGAGGTATCCAAATAGACTCGTATTAATATACTCTTTGCTTAGGGCTAATATTTTCGTACAGCAAACTTGGTACCCGCTGTAATCCCACAGAGGTAAAACTGCACATTAATTACTTACGACGACGCCATTTGATTCTATCAGTTCCATCGTGATACGTGGAGTGCGATATTAGGGCCCTCGACTTGACAAACTCCTCGAAATATTAACGTTGATCAAAAAGAAAAATAACTGTTTTTTATAATATCATACATATAATTTCAATTCTAATTTCAAA
Organism: Phocides pigmalion okeechobee; assembly: GCA_018251015.1. Taxonomy (NCBI): domain Eukaryota; kingdom Metazoa; phylum Arthropoda; class Insecta; order Lepidoptera; family Hesperiidae; genus Phocides; species Phocides pigmalion. The sequence goes on along the minus strand of DWON01000938.1, from coordinate 26,943 downwards.
ATATGTAAGTAATAGTTCACATAATTCAAATTCAATAAATGGAGAACTATATGAGATGAAAATGGAGCGGTAAACAAATTTTTACTGATATCTTACCGAACCAAAAACCTGCAATCTACTTCCCTTTCTTGTATTTAACCCTCTATTTGCCTTCTAAAAAAGACAATAACTTTAAGTCATCCTGCCCAGACATGCATGCAAAAACAAACCTTATAAAACTAACAAACGATTATGAAATAAAGTATGTATGTTCCCCGAGTTTTACAAAACATCTATTTGACGAGTGAAATACCACAAAATGCATCTCTTATAATGATTATGCACTAGGACTCTATTTTTTCTTTGTGCATGTTGCGATCGTAATTTCTAAATTTCTGGCGTAAATTTGGTATTATTTTATTACTTTATTTAGTCAATAACTTGCAACTTGTAACACGTGACTATTATTAACCTCAGAAAAAATCAATTTAAGATATATCCTGAGATAAGGCTAAACATATTTTTATTTACTTTACAGAACATTAGACATACCAAATTACTTACAATGAAACGGCTATTACGTGATTGCATAAATCATCTGACACAGAGTCAGCCAATTAAACTTTAAAACAATGAGATGTACAAATATGTGACCATTTACATTTACCTTATTTAGATATCACATATCTGATCCCATTTAGTGACGAAGGATATTTTTATTACCTTCAAACACTTCGAATATGATAATCTTTCATATATTTTTGGCAATGATAAATAATTGTTTATATATATATCATTAACTCTTTATACAGGGGTATACTTCGATATCATAATTATTTGATTAGAATAGAATATTTGTATGGCTTAAGGTCGTTCTTAACTCTTTCTGTACTAACTTTATATATGCCTAGACCCACTAGATTTCATACATAGCCCTAATTTTGTTTACGCCCTTTATTTCATGCTCGTAATCTGCGCTGATTACGATAATTTCAAAATTTCATTAAATACTTTTAAATTATAGTTCTGCTCGTACTTACGCCAAACTAGAAATAAGAAGATTCCAAAAAATATTAATGAATTCCTACATATACTTCAGTCAAAAGACACAAATAAAACATTATATGATAAATATCTACCCTGCTTAAGAGGACATTATTAAGTATAAAAATTCGAGGTTTTTTAATTTTTATACGGCTACAAAACGTTTACTAAGAAATCATGAATTTGTCGCATCAAATTATTTCGTCTATTTAAAAATTTGTGCATACAAAAAACCGACACAAAATGGATTTTTATATTTAAAAAAAAACACTCGGAAATACACGCCACATGTTGCATTACCTTGCTTTCGTGAATATACCTGCGAGGACCTAATTAAGAACATAAGATTTTCTGAATAATAGGACACCATGTAACCATGTAAAGACAGCATAAATCAGTCACGTCTTCAAACGTTTGACTTTAGTTTCATTATTTACAGTTGAACTGAACTTTCTCCTGACCCGGCACAGTTTCGAAAGAAACGTTTGTAATTTTCCAAAGAAAAATGCAGATTTTGTTAATAACTCTGATAGTAGGTCGGAGGTTGCCGGGGTTAGCCAAATACATAATCTTCATCGATTTATAATAATACGCAACATATTTATAGTTCTCGAGTTACAAAAACATCGCGTAACCCGCTGAGATATAGATATTTTATTATTAGATACTCGTATATTAAATTAAATTATTTTGCAATACTACTAACAACTTAACAACATGTCGTTATAAAACAATTCAACTATTCGATTTTATTACAGTTTATTTCTTAAGAGTTGATTTTTTAGCATCATTATAGCATAGCCATCATATAGTATAGCAATAATATAGCATAGCAGTGATATATGATATCATAGCAATCATACAACGTCGAGTAAGAAGATGTTATAAGTAAAATTTAAGCTTTAACAAAAACTGAACATCGTTACGTTGCCTGTCCACGAGACGTGATATAATTAATCTACATATGTACATAATATACACATACTGTAGTATAGTGTATATGTACATTTAGAATGCATTGAATGCATCAGTTGGCTCTATACGTAAACAAATATGAAGAGTGACCGCGTCGCGATTTGGTTTTAAAGTTGTTTCTAAGTAAAATGATTAATTAATGTTAAATAATGATTAATAATGATATAAGAGAAAAATGCCTTTACCTATTAAATATAAAATGAAAATCGTACTAGACGCATAAACTGTAATCGCGTATCAGAGTTGATATGCATTATTTTTTACTGAAGAAATTGTCTTTAAACCTGACTTAAAAGTACTTGTGATTTTTTCAGATGAAATATTTTTTGTAACAGAAATTATATATCTTTGTAGTATCTATTCAGTGGTAATTTCCGGTCAATGGCCTCAAATCAAATCTAAATAAAAAAGTTTCCTAAAGTTGAACATTGAACACATACGCTTTTCTATCGTGTAATACAAAACAGTCATAGCAAAGTAATACTTTGCTGTGACTGTCACAGCGAACTTGTAACAATGTAGTAACAGCAGGTACGTTTTCTACTTCCAATATAAGAATAAATAAACTGCTGCAATAGTCTTTCTTGTGTACAAACACCAGTAAAACAACATGAAGGCGGCACGCTTTAAAATGGAGCCGGCAACCGCCCCTCTCCAAGAGTTACGACACAAAAGATAAAGAGGGTTGTGGTGGTACGTCACCGATCGAACTGTAAAATAAACAACTGTCACCGTTTGTCTATAACAGTCTGTCTGAAACAGGCTTGACGCTCCATCAGAAATCGTAGATTTGTTGCCACTCCAGAGGAGTAAGATGATCGCCTCGCACACTCAGCAGTTACGACTCTCCACCAAGATTCAAGAATTGCTTCACCGAAAATCATAAAGCCAGCAAATGATTACTGGAAAGTAGTTACACCTTCACCGAATATGATCGCAAGAAATTAATCCTTCTCCCGGTGAACTTTAGCCAACAGGGCGCTCAAAATGAACTGATTTTACGTTGTTATTCTTATTACGAGTAACATCATTAAGTGTAGTTAATCGTTATAATGAAATAAAATATGTGAATTTAATTTTGAATTTTAATGAATTTCTAAAGTTTGGAAAGAAGGAATACAATGATAATAATTTAATTATGATTAACAAAACTTGTCGATTTTTTTTTGCAGAAGTTCAATAATTCTATATTTGCGACTATGAATATACTCTTAAACGTACATTCTCAAAGTAGTATATATAATTTATAGTCATTCTTTTACTATGCGCTTACATAAGTACATATTATGTAAATGCACTAATTTTAAGGTAACAAGAACTACAACTACTCTAAAACATTATGTAAATATAAAAATAAGACACCTACTGAATGTACGAAAGTCGCAAACGATTGACAAAATAAACAAAGATTTAGATAAGCTCATTATTACACGCAATTGTAGTATATTAAGTAACTTGGCTGCCATAAAACCACGAATCATTACTCATTTCCATCACGTATGATATAATTTTTGTTTTCTCCGCAAATCAAATTACCTACGGTAACCAAAAACGTAATCACTACAATGAGGTAATGAAATTCCTTGTCAACCCATTATTGACTCACTGCTGGGCAGAGCAAGCGGAGAAATCCAAAGAATGCCAAAGTTCACCATTGCCAAGTTCGTATTGATGTACCTCAAATACATTGTGTCTAGTAAGCTTACAACGTGAAGAACTTTTAAATTTCTTCATAATGTCTTCCTTCACCGTTACCGCGAAAGTAATAGATAACGTCGTATATTATAAACTGAGCCTGATAAAATGAACTGAACTGATAAAATTCACTAGGCTCTTCTTAAAAAAAAAACGCAAATTCTTCGGACTCATTAAACAGTTCTCTTGACTGTGTACATCATAAAAATATATACAAAGAATATTACTACTTCCAAAAATTTCCAATTAGGTGTATTAAGTATTTTGATAGTCTTAGCAGTTACTTAAATATAATTATCATCTAACTGCTTAATAACTCGAGATCACAAATTGAATTATACGTTTCCGTGAATTCTGAACCCGTAATCAAAAATACCTTTGATTATGCAAGATGCCAAACGTATGTTTCTGACATAACCAAATTGATCACTTTTGATTTAATCTTCAGAGAAATACGGAAATCTCATCATAACCTTTTCTGTATAACCGCAAAATTACTTATTATTCGAACAGGAAGACTGCGCCTACTTTACTGCTAAACACATCTAATCAATTCAAGTAGCATACCTTAAAGGGCTTATAAACGATCAAACAAGTTCAACAAATTTCGCGTTTGCTCGCAACGAGAAAAAAAATAAGTTCTATTTCAATGAAATAATAATATTTAACACTACATGTTTTCGTTTCTCTGATTTCTTTTTCATAATTTGTTCCATTTCAAAATAAATAAAAATAAAATTTATATATATATATATACAAATTTTATTTTTATTTATATACATATAAATTTTATACCACCATGTATATGTAGTATATTAAAATTCACGGAAATTTGGATTGATTACATGACATATTTAAAAAACGCGTTACAGTTTGCGCCAATATTTGTTAACTAAAACCACAGTCATTACATTTTTGAAAACCGCATTTAATTTGCCAAATTGTACCTAATAATGTTCGTCTAAAGACATCTTTACGTCATAGTACTTACACATATCATGTTGTAAGACTATTCCAATGCTATTCAGTAATGTTACTTTTACGCCTACAAGTCGTTCAGCTTCATTTGCAATGATAATGAAAACGGTGAAGCCATACATATCTATTAATATTAATTCGAAGGCAAAAAGAATGACGTACCTATTCACATATATGCATTACTTGCGTTTCTGCACATACGCACATAATTTGATTTATAATAATATAACGTGGGATAGCTTTTTTAAATAAGTAAACACAACGTTTACAAAAATGATGACACTTTTCGAAATCCCCAAACAAATAAAAAATGCAGTAATATAATAATGATTGTAATATATAACATTTTTGTTTCAGATCAAACAGATCTCAGTGCAGAGTCTTCAGAAATAATATCAGAAGCGGTGGCGCCACCTCCTAAACATCACGCAAATAATGAACGAGACTCCGTTGCAGCGGCAGATCAAACAGATCATTCAATAGAAGTCTTTGGAGATGCTCAGAACTTCTTTCCGACATTTGCCAATCTGTTTGAACCACGACAAAATAATTTCAGATTAGGATTTGGCAATCAAGAAGGAGCGTACAGTCAAAGACCAAATTCTTACAGATCATTACTCAATTACCCACTATTTGGTGGATACAGAAACGTTGATGGCTTTGGAAAACAAAATGCGCAGGCTTCTGAGCCTCTTGTTGACGCAAGCTCCAGTGTTCTAGGTTCTGGAAACTTCGGAATTATTAGAGGAGGGACATTCTTTGCTCAGAATGATGAAGAATCAGAATACGGTGCTGGTGGTTTTAATTCATTCTATAATAATGGCCACGGTAGACCGTCAGTTGGAGTTGGTTATATAGCTAATCCGAGACCAAATTACAATCAAGATCAGTTTGCTAACTTTAGAGATTTCGCTGACATAAATACGCCATCCAATTCTGCGTACTCTCACTTCGTCGTAGTTTATGCCAACAAAAACGCCACAATGGATGAAATCAGCGAAGAAACAAGGAGAGTATTATCTGAACCGAAAAACATAATTGAGACCTTGGAACGCCTTGATGAAATCAGCCCTCCTAAGAAATCTAAGTCCAAAGCCAAGTTAGAAGCAACAAAACAGAAGATGCCAAACAAAAAGGAGCAATGGAAGAAAGCCAATTCGAAATACTTAAGTCAAAAGCACGATCCAGAAGAACCGTTATTAGCGCTTAGTTAAATTTAGTGTAAATAACAAAGACTTGCGACCTAGTATAAGTGTATATAGTGATAGAAATAGTAAAGAATTTCGTCACATCGTAGATGAGACAGAAGTTACATTGCCTGTAAACATTGTGTGATTGGACCGTGCAAATTGTTGTTAATATATTCGAAGTTAAAATTAACAAATGACATCGAATGTGTAAAATGTGAAAAATAAATTAAATTAAGACTCATTAATATTTTATTTATTCAACCCCTAATTTAATTTAATGATTGTCATATCAGAAACCATGAATAGTATAGGTACTTTTTATTACTTTATTGTAGATATAGTGTCGCAAAACAAATGAATAGAATAAATTAATATTTGATTAATTACCACATTTTTAGGTACTAAAAATCACCCGCCATTTAGGAGTTTCCTTCTTCTATAGCGACATCTACCAGGCAGTAGCTAAAACTGCATGGCTTATAACGACATCTATTCTGTAATAGCATAAACAGTACCACAGATTAGAAATAATATTTTATCTGTACAAAAATGTTATTTTTAAACATCCAAGTATAATTCTCAGATCTAATAAAATTTATTCAGTTTTTTTTTTTATTTTTTAACATATTTCTAAGCTTCTATCTAAAAATACTTTTATACCAATAACACCTTAATTGCTCAATAATGAAAAAGACGTCATCATAGATAATGTTAGTAGTATTGTATGTCTCTGGGCAACACATCTGTATTATAATCTATTTTTAGTTTATGCTCTTTATGAACTTCTTGATTTGTCTCTGCTGTCTGTGGAAAAATGTGCTGTGGTCTAAAGTTATGTTTCGGTTGATTTGGATAACTTTCCATTTTTCTGCAACTATAGTACGGAAATAAGTATAAAAACGTATGAATGATAATTATGAAAACGGTTTCTAATATCTCTAGGAATCTTTGAAAAATATTTCGTATACACAACATACGGTCACCATGTTCTCGGGGAAGGATGCCGCAAACCCCTCATATCCAACACAATGGGCATTAAATCCAGTTGCTTATCAAAATGTGGATACTAGTCAAGTTGATTGGGCAGCTTTAGCACAACAATGGATTGCTATGAAAGAAGCAGCAGCGGTAGTGGTGCCGCAGGCCACTCCTGCGAAGGCTGAAACTGAAGAGGGCGAAGCGCCTATGGAAGTGGAAAACTCAGAAGCCAATCCGGAGTCAATTCCACCCGGTGCAGAATGGAATGCTGCCACGAACTCTTGGGGAGCCCCGCCATGGAACCAATGGGGTAACTTTCTTTTGTTGTACATAACGCATTTCAAGTGCAGATCTAAAATTACATTAAGCTTTTACTCTTTTTTTAATACAGTGTGTGGTAGAAAATGCGATGTAAATCATTTGCAGAACAGAAATATTGCATGTACCTTTTTTTGCAAAAGTTTTCATTTCTCAAGGTCTTCACCTTCTATTGAGATTAACCTGATTGGATACAGTATGTATACTGTGGATATTTTGTTGCATCTGCACTATAAATAAATATTCCTTATATTAAGCTATTTATTAATTTAAAATAAATGACAGGTCTGTATTCTCAAAAACAAATAATATAAAAACCTTTATATTAATTACAAAGAATCAGAATAAGATAATCAGTACCCTTTTTCATCCAAAATAAAAATAATGAATCTTTAAGACATCAAACAATAGGCCAAGAACTGCATATACTATACCACACCTGTATTACAACATATATTCTTGAAATATTACACAACAAAAACATTGTTGAAGGTTGGGGATGGCCTGGCCCAGGACCGGTAGATCCAAAAATACCTACTGACCCATCAGTAGCCATGCCACCAATGATGGATGGCTATCCTATGCCAGATGGGCCCCCAATGCCTGGGTAAGAATAATTTCATAATTATTATATCAATTAATTTAGTATATGTTGTCTCAATAGTTTACTTAGTTTATACTGATATTGCAAAGGTATTATGTGAATGTGCATATAGTCAGATGTTAAGCGACACTGCATCTCATGGATGTCCACATTCAACCTCTAATAGGATTGAAGTTCTATACATAAATTGTTTGCTACTGATTAGACTTCAGATGATCGGCTCATTTCTAAGAGTCCCTTTAACCAAATAAAGCACACGTAATACTGCAAAATCTACCAATCAGTGTACCATAGTGGTGCACTATAGCTTGAATGGATTAATGATGATAATTGGACACTTAATCAATGACACTAAATAACCAGTGACAAAATACTGTTAACATTACAAATTAAATGAATTTATAAAATTGTTCATACAATCTAGATACACAACTGGACCTATACCAACACCGTCATACCAACATGGCTACTGGACGGCGCCGCCAGGAGAGCCGCCGGATGGCCGTGACGGTACCCGTAGTCGCGACAACTCACGCAGGTCCAAAAGCAGAAATCGTGACTCGAAGCCCACTCGAACTCGGCCACCTAGGTATGTTACAGTATTAGGTATAAAGTTTTTTAATTAAATCTGTATAATCATTTATAAGGTGTTATATATGTGTAAATATACACATTTTACATAACATTACTACAGAGACAAAATGCCAGTGATGCCTCCAGTCCTAGAACCAATAGTGCTGCCTCCTGTGATGGTGACAACAACTATAGACGCAGCTAAACGTAGACAACTGCCAGCATGGATTAGGGAAGGTAAAGAACTATTATTTATGCTATTATGAACATTTTTTTTTTTTATTGTATATATAGCTTAATATTCATTGATTAAATCTAGGCTTGGAAAAGATGGAACGTGAAAAACAGAAAGCACTAGAACGCGAACAAGAGAAGAAATTAAGGGAACAAGCAGAAAAGGAAAAGAAGAAATTGGAGGAAGAAGAGCTAGCAAGAATGAAAGCTGAAGCCAGTGGAGTCCCCATGATGCCAGCTAAAAGCAAATTTGTAAGGCTATTACTTATTTTTCATTGCATACAGATTTGTAAATGCAGCACTGCATTCAATATACTTTAGCAAATATTATATAGGGTTTGTGCCATTATATGGTATTTTTTGTAATATAACAGAAACTCATTATAAATATTGTCCTTGTTACAAATACTTATTGGAAGATAAATTAAGGTTATTTCTGTAGATTAATATATGTATCTGCTGCGCTTTAGTTATTTTATTATCAAGCTATAATATGCATTAATGTTGTTGCCAGTGAAGAGTTAAATGTGAAAATAAACAGTTTTTGTAGTATTTATTTTTATTTAAATATCCTACATCAATTACTATATATGTTAGTATATACACATAAACTTTTTAACACAACATATACAGGCCTTTGTGATCTGAACATACATAACTCTATGCACACAGTTTTCAAAACTCTCGTAAAATATCTGCTTTTATAGGAGACCGATTCAGAGGGCGAAGAAGATACTACTAAAGAAGACAAGGATGCACCACCGCCAGCTCGCACACATGAAGACGGTGAACAGCATCTGGATACACCGAACCCTGAAGAACAAGTACAGCCAACAAGGAGAAGTAGAGAGGAGGTGATGCAGGAAGTGGTAAGTGATAATCTCACATATTTGTTTAAAAAATTTGCCTAAACAAACATTGAACATTGTTTCATATTAATTCTTAGAAAATAATTGCAAACCAATGAAATAAGGAGTATTTTTTCTTTCTTGTAGTAAGTACATTTTTAGCAAATAGTAGCTAGTAGTAGCTAGTAGTAACTGTTATTTGTAGCTTTTTTTTTAATGTTTCTAAATTTGGAACTATTTGGTCACATTATTTTTTGAGAAAATACCACCAGTAAGGCTACAAAATAAGGGAAAAAAAATGTATTGGAGTCTAAGTTATTTAAGTGTTGTTAAATTATCCACAAATTCAGTTTCCTTCAAAATCCTTTTTTCTATTCTGAGCTCTTCTTTCCCTCCTGTTCCGCTGTCATTTTGTCTGCAATTATAAATACTTTATATTTATTGGTCTCCAAGTAACTTCTGTAAATAATCGACCTTAAATAAAAATACTCTGATTATTATTTTTAAGACTTGAATTTTTTTTTACTTTTGGCCTCCCACAATATGTAAATTAATATCATGGACAAATTTTAGAATAATAATATTGATTAATGAAATTGTTCTTATGTACACTCGTTTCGAATTTACATTGAAGCATTGTAATTCCATTTGTATTACAGATGATGAATGTACGGAGAACACTGACAGAAATTCTGCTAGAGGTAACAGACCACGAGATTCATACGGTGAGCCGGGAAGAATTGGCCCGATATAATGTTCAACAAGGTACCATATCTCATATAGGTTTATACAAAAAGGCCCCGAAATCACTATCAAGATTTTGTTTTAAACAACGACCAACAATTGTGTACTGACTGTTACTGTGATATATTGTCTCGTATCAAAACACTCAAATTGTGAACTGGGAAGAAATGTGACGTGTACGTAATGTGTATTATTTACATCGCTAATAAAGTTTTATTTCAGATGTTGCCTGTTGAAACATGAATACATTAGTGTATTTTATTAATTTTCGTTTTATTTATATGTGTAAAAGCGTCGCGCCTCAACGCTATGAAGGCTAGCAAGTCCAAGGCACTCTCTGCTATCACCAGTGGGCTCGGTGAGTGCACTTCTTAACGACCTCATCTCCCATCTCTCGCAAACTGATACTACGTCTCACGATCACAGTTTGCTAGGTGATATATTGAATGTATGTGGTGGTTTCCTTGCGCTCACAATGGATGTTGTCTTTGTTAACAAAAACCACCATGTATGTTATATAAACATTTTATTTCAGCAGTGCTACATCAAAATGATATTGTATTATTATTTGTATTGGCAATGCGCATGCTTAGAAAGCTGTTTCAATATGCTATATTTAGTGGATTGCGTAATTGGTAAGAAAAGATTTTATTATTGAAGCTATACTGTCGTGTATGCCCTCCAAGCTTTATTTGTGTATCGGATAGTATCCTAGTTAGTATCTGTTCTTGTAGTTGGTAATTGTTTACTATTTCTGAAATCTTAAGACTTAAATGATTGCACAGAAACAAAATATATGAAACTCAAAATGTAAATCCAAATTATATCATGCTTTTAATTAATATTTTTATTTTTATATATTATATCTATTTAGCTTAAAAAATATATGGTATGACAATCAATTTTCTGTTACATGGACAGCTGATAAATTTAATAATTTCATGATAGCGGTTGCAGTTTGTGCAAACTGCGTATGTATGTATAAAAGATGCCGCATGCTTGCTAATCATACAATATTAGCCGACAAAGTATCATATTGGTATAATGTGACCTCGAATTGACATGCATAGCCCGTCCAACGACTACGAAAATATGTGTAAATGAAGTTCAATCATTTGTGTGTAAATGTTAAAAAAGATATTGATATAAAGATTTTAACAGTCTTCTTTGTTCTACATTTGAAAATAATAATCAATCATAATCACCATAAATGATCGTTAATTATACTTGTAATAGGTGTTTGAAATATTCACAATTACAAATCAATATCATAACTCATATTCGTTATTCTAAATAAATTACGAAGTTTTTATTATTAAATTGAAAACATATAGCAATAAGTGTTCTCTACACAAGATCTGTGTTCTCCAAAATCCACTGTGAGGAAATGCTACTTAGCATCAAATATAACTTTTGTGCCATGGTTTTATTTAAGAAATAATAAATAAACAGTAATAATTACAAACTAGTATTAACCTTCGGCTTTGCTCGCGAAAAATACGCTAAGATACATAGCATACTATAATTATTTTTATCCATTCTCTAATCCAAGATAACATGACGTATTAATAGATAACATTTAACTAGATCAAAAGTACAAGTAATATGTATAAAAAAATTAAGGTAGATAAAATGAAACGTTTTCGCGCAAAAGAAACAAACATATAAACAAACGTACGTTATACTTTATTTAAATAGAAACAAATGTTACACGTTTTTGTAATATTACGGACAATAGTAACACGTAGTAGTGACACAAGTGTCCTACTACTTGTTATGAGTGAGGTCTGTGTGCGCAGGGTTGGGCGCGTACGAGAGCAGCGACGACAGCGAGCACAGCGCCGAGGACAGCCCCGGCGACCTCACCGACCACCAGCTGCAGGTTGTTTGTGGCTTGTACACACCTGTGTTGTAAATACAAATCTTTATAGATTACGGGCGAACAAAAGATCCCGGGTTACCTTCCCGCCACCAAAGTGGAAATGGACCTTACGTCTGTGTATTAGTAGATCATACATAGATATTAAAAAACACAATATTTCAATGAATTGTTATCTTCAGTTTAGAGAAATATGCTCCAGTTTAGTGCCGCCTCCCGCAACGCTGATCCGCTGATATGAGCAGTCAAAGTGTTAATCCGAAGTATCAGCTTTTGTGACATGTAGTAGAACTATAGCTCGACGGGGAGGCACCACCCCCGCCCTCATAATTCGCCGTAGATCAACTCTTGTTTCGATTCGATGTCCGGTTACCAGCTACACTTACAAGCGAGGCGACCATCTTAATTCTCAACAGTAGCTACTTACATAGAACATACGAAGGACTTCCGACCTGTTTGAAGATGGATGTGGGTATCCAGAAGCTGCAGTGACTACTTAACATCAAACTTTTTTGCTACTCTTTGGATAGAAGTGTGAATTTAGACCACTGAGTTTTGTTCGTACACAGTTGCTTTTTGCATGGAATTGTATGTATTATGTGTGTACAGGAGGTGATACGTCGCAAGCGCGCAGAGTTCGAGCGGACGGCGCGCGAAATAGAGGCCGAAGTGCCCGCCACGCCCGAGCGCGCCGAACGTCAGTACTGCTCATACTAGCACTATACCCACCTCACTTGCATGTGACACGGTCAGATTAGCTCTCAGACCCATCTGTAATTATATTTATCTATAGTTAATAGTATATATCTGTGTTATACGCCGCTGTTGGCGTAACGCGCTTGCGGCTTATACAGACTTTTGTTGTACTGTTTTTAAGTCCGCGCTACAAGACAAGGCGGCCATTACGTCTGTGTATTCGTGGATGCTACACGGATGGTAAAAAATGCAATATATCAATGAACTGCCGGCGCATTTGAATCTAAAGAATACAGTTCCAGTTTAGTGCCGCCTCCCGCAACGCTGGCTCGATATTAATATCTGAGCGCCACAGTCAGTGTTAAGTGGCACACCTGTTCTATATGGGGTTCAAGATAAAACTCCTAGAGTGTGACCACTGTAACTGCTACTTAATGCGACCCCAACGCTACCCAAATACTACCCGTATATTATTAATATTTATGCCATAAACTATTTCTGTACCAGCCATACTCTGCCTCCCATAGAACAGGAATCGTAACAGATTGATAAGGTCGATAACACATGCGTTTCTGTCAATTACAATTAAATTGTAACGCTTTATATCAGTTTGTTTACCTCTCAACATCCTGCATAACACACTAGACAGAAACCCCTTTCATCGACGATTGTTACGGTTGAGTAATATAGAGATATCTAATTTTCAGGATCTTCAGCTACACCCCCGCCACCTAATGTAGATAGCGAGACGCCCGAAAAGAAACCAGAAAGACGTCAATCTAAGGATAAAAAAAGTAATCATAAGTCGACCGATAGATTCGACGGGGCGAAGAAAGTAGAAACGACTCACGAAGATAAAAATTCAAAGAAATCTGGTAGATACGAACGTACGCCTAGTCCACCGAAAACTCCCGAGCAGAAAGATAACTCGAATGCCAGTTCTAGTGACTCGGAAGAAGACTCGTCTTCTAGCTCAAGTAAATCGTCGTCGGATAGCGAAGAGAAAGTTAAAATCGATAGAATTCGAACTAAGAAACGAAAGCGCAAAAGCTCTTCGTCCAGTGCTTCACCGAAGAAATCAAAGAAGCAGAAACAGACGAAGGAAAAACCTCAGAAATATGAGGAGAAAAACTCGCTTTCGAAATCGAAACGAAACGACGATTACGAGAAATCGGAGAGGTCCAAATATAGTAAGAAGAGAGACGATCACTACTACGACAAACGCAGATCGTCACGGAGTCGGGATTACGAGCGGGCGAGGGACAGGTACCGGGAGGGCTCGGAGGACGAAAGGCCGCGCAAGCGGTCGAGGCGCTCGCGATCGATCAGTTACGAGTCGCGGTCGGCGCGGCGCGACGAGCGGCACGCGCGGCGGGACCGCTCCTACGACAGGCGCGACTACGACAGGAACGATAAGTATGTTCGGGTTAGGGACTACGAGCGGCGACGCTCGCGCAGTGCCAGCCGCTCCAGACACCGCCGATGAACTGCAGGTTACGAATGCGACAGGTTGTATTTTTGATATACCTTTATGTGAGTGACCAGCTTTCGTTCTCCTTATATCTCATAATCTCCAGTATTCAAGTTCTATTATTTACACATTTATTATTACCTGATTTGATAAGTTAATTCGTAGAATATTAGATACATTATAGATTATAGATTAACTCCGAAAATAATTTATTGTAATATTACGTTCGTTACAAAGAAATATCTCAGAAATTTTAACTTCAGTCTATAAATATAGTGTAGGTCGAAAATAACTTTTCTAACGCGTGTTAGGGTCGAATTAGATTGAGGTATATTATTTCTGTTTTCTTTTACAGATTGGTCCTGTGCAGCACTATTTCTGGTGTAAATATTCTAGTATAATTATGTACAATTATTTAATTAGAATCCTTCAATAAACTTTACCAACCATCCTAAGTGTTTTATTATGATTTCTATAAGTACCTGATAAGAAAATAATTACAGTATATACATACCCACTTGGTATAAATCGTATCACTATGATTACTAAAAGTGACGCAAGAATTATTGCAATTGAATAATAGAATAAAGAATATATTGGAAAAAATATTTATTTATGAATATATTTGTTCCGTCTAGATGTTAAACTATTTATTTATGTATGAAATACATATGGGTCAGTTCTGTGATCACCATAGTACAGGCTCTGCCTAGTTTGGGCTCAAATGGCCATGTGTAGTGTTCCAACTACGCAAGCCATATTGTATTATTATGTACAATTCTGCTGCAGACCCCTAGCAATCGGATTTTCTCAACTTTTTCAAATTATTGGTCCGTAAAACAAGAAATTCATACTTTTGTTTTAAAGTTCCTCATCAGGTGTTTCCTTTCGTAACTATATTTATCCATTAGGCTTCTGGTTCACTGCAAGCCAATAGACAGATCTTGAAATGAAAAATAGAATTCAGAATGGTCCACTATGTCTAACCAGGCAAGTAACCTTAGTTTTGATTGTGGTGTTCTATAAATTCATATGAACATAATATTCTAGAGGGAGTATATAAACAATTGCAGTTGTATTTAAGCGTATATTAATCTTATAATTAATATTCATTTTACTTAACAAATGTAGATCTACAAGAACCATCAAGAATTCAATAAATAACTTATTATACTCAAGTCTTTATTGCATAACATATCACTTAATTCTTTAGGATTTATATTTCCACTTTCTATTATGAGCAGAAATAGATATCTTATTTCATATTTTTATTTTATTAGCCAACCCCTAACGGGAAATGAAGATAATAGTAATAGCAAATGTACTAACTAAATAAATATTGTGATTATTCCCTTGGTCCTCTGACCACACAACACCACGCTCATACCTTTAAACTCCAGGTATTATTCCTTTACCCTATTCATCATATTGTATTTACTAAAGTTAATCCGCTCAGTAATTATGCTCAAACATTAAATATGATATCTATATCTGCTCATGGTAACATTTTAGGCCTACAAAAGTATTGGCAAATAATTAAGTGTAAATAAAAAAATACATTGTTAACTTCTAAATTAAATACAAAATAATAATATTGAAATTCCAACAAACAAAATTACAAATAATGTACGGACATTTGGTAAATCTTACATTTATATATCCAGTGGAGAAAAAAAAATCTTGCAGTACAAGTATGTAGAAAGATGTTAATATTCATATCCTATAAAGAAATTAAACATCACATCACATATTACCATTTTTTGACCAAAAATTTATATTAAAAAATGGATTACTAAATTTTCCAATATAGTATATCCAATAGTACCACCTATAATCTTACAGACATTTCGAGGTATTTGTATAACATCTGCTTTGTTTCGTACAATATAGACAGTCAACCATAAATATCATATCAGAAATAAAAAGAAGAAATCTACATTATATAAACCTTCATTATATGTACACCTAAGGCTAGCGCAAATAACAAGTCTATGTTCCAAACCTTTGTTCACATTTGTTATATCTATACAGAGCACCAATATAACTGTCTGTGTTTATGCTATGATTGGGAGAAAGTTGCAATATTTCTGTGAGCCTTATTTGCCATGGAAGAAGACCATGTGTACAGCACAGCAGCCCTGTATATAAAGCTAAATCAGGTTCTGGAATGGTAGGGTATAAATTAAGGAGGGCATTATCTAATTCTTGTGCGGTGAATTCTCTAGAATTCCTTTCACACAAAGACCTATCCTTGGCTAAGTTTCTTACAAATTGGGCTATCTTTGGCCGACCATCACTATAGTCTACAATATTTATAACAATTGTGTTTGCTTGAGTACCATTTGTGTAACCATTTAAATCAGGCTTATCTGACCATTTTATACAACCTGGTATTCCTTGCTTCTTTTTTTTCTCAACTGCAATAAATAATTTTTTCTCATATCTTTTTAAATTACCTGAAAGAAAAAATCTTTTTAAATTAAAATGCCAATGAAAATAATTATACTTATCGTTTCATCAGCTCTGTACAATGTTTTCAGACAGCAAAGTTAAAATTAATACGATAAAAAATAAATATCTACTTTCTGACTAGGAAATGCAGTTTATATTTTTTATCAGCAAACAAAGCATGTACCTGTTATATCGTAAAAGGAGAGATATGGAATTCCAGCAACAAGAGTCCAAATGACTAGAGAGGCCAAGTCATCCATAGAGTGGTGATTGGTATCAGCTAACATCACCAAATGTTTCAGCTTTTTCTGCAATCTTGGCATATGCTGCAATATCTTGAAAACATCCTCCTTGACCACCTCTCCTTTATACAAATACTGAGTATTATTCTTTATAACACAAAACTGATAATAAGCATTTTGAATAGCAACAAGTTTGTTCACAACCCAATGTACGAGGAAATATAGAAACTCTCGAAGTAACCTCGACAGCATATTAGATGTTACGACTCTGTCGTGTAATTTATTTAACCATCTTATGCCAGTCAAGAAACAGAATGAAATAATGTATCACACAGGTTTTTTCAATAAAAATGTGATCATATCGGCAGTCATCAGAATACCGCTTTTTGTAGATAACCAATCACGAGCTATTAGGTGTCAGTCAAATAGGGTTACCAACATTGTAGTAAAATATTTAAATGCGTTCAGTTTAGAAGAAAATCGGCTTTTGTTTTTCTTTTAGCTTAGATTGTTAAAAATAATAATATTCCACGAGAACTTATAAATAACCTGAATCCATAATTTATTTCAATTCTCCAACCAATAAAATCAACGCCATAACCTTTTATTATATTTAATAATATAAAATTAGTGTATGCACCTACCTATTAGTACATTTTTTTATATACACATACAGTTTTTCTTTTCACATATAATATGAGCCTCACTGGTTTCCAACTTAATATGATTTAAAGAAATATAGTACCTAGATCCAAATGTTTTTTTTCAGAATGGTAGCTAAGATGATTCTAACGTAATAAATAGAAGTCAAGAGGTCTGGCATTTGAGCTTAGATTCCAATTCGTCTATATTTTCCGTACTGCATTTATTTCCAACATTTTATTATTTTATACAAGTATGAAATATTTAAAAAATTCGTATTCTATATAAAATAATGTTATTCCGATTTATTTTTAAATTATATACTTATGTTTTTAGATAAGCGTCGATTATCACATAGAATACTTAGTTTTTTGTACATTATACTTTTATTATTTTTTCTCATAAATCATAAAGTTCAGAAGATTTAAATGTCTTCGATATTTACATAATTAGGTTAAATACTTACTTCTTATTAAAATAGATAACCAAATAAAATAGATAACACGGATTTCAATGTACTGAATTCGCTAGGAACGCAACTGTGTGTATACTGATCAAAGTATAAAAAATCAACCTATTCCTAATTATATATATTTTGGACCAACCAGTCTAATTAGTTGTCTACAATGACCTCGATTATTTGAATAAAGTATAAGTAACTACTGAAAGAATTTATCTTTTACCTATCACGCTGTGGCATAGCCTGAAGCGCTTCGGTTTAACCCTGAAGCTGTGTGTAAATCAACGACTCTATGCGAAATATGTGAATCAAATTAAGCAATGTGGTCGAAGTACAGACGGGCAAGTGAAAAAACATATCGATATTTATAGTAAAGATATTTATAAAAAACAATATCGATAATTATGGAAGAAAAATTGTAGATGTATCGATGTAGAGTAAGTTATTCCGTTGTTTAAGTCAGTAAAGTCTAATATACTCTCGTCCTGGACCTGGACGGCGATGTTCATTTGATGATTCCCAAGTCATTAATAAAACAAAAATAGCGCTTCCAACTTTTATACGCACTTTTGTACTTCGGGGAGCACATTAAGCAGTTCATCCCACGTTTTCAACAACCTAAGAAGCGCTCATATCATTTAAAGTTTATGTTATATGAATATTACTGAATGAATACGAAACGAGCTTATTGATACGATTATTGTTTTTTTAAATACACTTCTCACAATGTTGTAATTTATAAGTAGATGATTCTACCGCCACGAGCTACAGCTATTTCCATTTTCTGTTTATGATTTTTAACAGTAGTTAATAGAAAGTTACTTTATTTTGTTTTAAAGGGTGTGTTGAGGACACAAAAAGATATTAATAAGAGACATTCCAGCTTATTCTGCAGAGGCAGCTATGATTGACCTTAGGTAGAACACTTTCAATTAGTTAGTAATTTTTACTATTTTTGTCTTTTCGAGAAAAACCTCATAGGTAACCGGTTGCCCTTCCCGGGGAGAAACAATAACTGGTTACACGTTTTACCAATTTACCAACTTATTAAAATCAGGTCTTACTATGTTATTTATATAATATAATCAGTCTATATATCCATATTACAGAGATGGGCTATTATGGTATTAATACTTATTTAAGCTTAGAATATGAATTTGAAGAAATGTCTTACCTGCGTATGTATTTCTCCTGAACATTACTGCAAAAACGGCTTTTTAATCCTTCCTTGCCACTGCAAGAGTATTGTAGAACCACTGTTCTACAATACTCTTAATCAAATTAACAACAGAATAACATTGCCCTTCTTCGAACCGCCAGCGTATAAATGTGCGTGCTAATATTTAATCTCAACTTTTTATACGTATCTATTTTACATTCTAATAAAATGTCCTTCCTCTCACTTACGAAGTAAAATTATTTATCTATGTGCTTAGAATGTAATACTAAAAGAATTGACCCGTAGAATTAATGTCTTGCTATATTGATGAGGTTTTGGCACTGTTCTCTATTTCAAATTTTCTTTTGCCCATTTTCCAGCAATGATTATATCTTTTCGATATTAGATACTTTCTTTTTGATACTAGATTGTTTCTAGATCTAGGTAACTGGGTAAAATACCCACCTTTTTCTGAATACAAAATCACTTCTTTGTAAATTCGTTGTTAAGATGGATTATAGAGCTTCATTCAATCTACTCTTCTAGTTTTACAAAGTCGTGAAGCATGTCTTTTTTTAAGGGAGTAGCAAAGGAATATGCAGTCCAACCGAAGTTCATAAGTCGATCACAAATGTGTTGCTACTCCTGAGGTCTTTTCTAAGTAAACTGGTAATCACATCTTTCTATCGTAACGCAAGTAAGCTTTACACTAGAAATAAATATGGTGGAGATACATCCCCGAAAGAACCGAATAGATCCTTGCAAATTGCAAAATGATGTCATTTACTTGCTATGAATTTAATTTTCGTATTGCATTTTTTTTAAAGTAAGAAAGTATAAACGTAAATAGAAAACAAGGAGGACATTTTATTATTATTTGAAATAAAAATCCTGAAATCCCTATACATTTTAGTTTAAAATTAATGATAAAGAACCTCAGGAAAAATTAATTCTTATACATTTAGTGATGATAATTTTATTTCATTATAACTTAAATTAACATTGACATGCTTTTAATTTAGCACATATTTTAATTTGTGTAACGCTATTTTCCTAAAATGCCGTGGGACAAATCCTACCGCCGACATAATAAGCTACAATACATACGTGTTATTATTTAAATATCAAATTTTAGAATAGCATTTCAAGGCCAGTTGTTGGTAGCATTAGGCATTTACAAGCTAGCAAAAAAAACCAGTTCATATTTTATAGTGTTTGTTTTTAAAGTTCCATAGCCAAAAAGAAAAAAACAGTACCTATCAATTATAATTTCGTGCTGTCATAATGTTCACAATTATTATTTCACGGAGTCCATTTTTTTACACTAACTAGGTACCTAGTTGTTTATCTACATTAATTAAGATGATTTTTTTAAGTTGATGTGTTATGTAGACAACTGTATAATCATTATAGTGAATTCATGAATATTTAAAATTATTTGGATATGCAAACTTGAGAGATGAAATAAAGTCAATTATTATTAAATAAGTTTTCAACATGACTTGATTATTTTAAAATATTCTATTTATTTATACCAAGGCAATCTAATAGGACAAAACAACACAAAACAAAACTATAATATTTTACAGTTGGTATATGAAATTATGTACTAGTATCCGAATTATAATAGGTGTCCGTTTCCTTCCGCCATTGTTGTTTCTTTCGCTTGTCAGACGTGCCTGATAGGTTAGTATGTAAAAGATTTTTTGATAAAAATTGAGATTGATTATATTTAATACTTCGTTAAGTGATTCTATTTGGATTTTGCAGACAGATGCTCTTTGAAATTAAGTAGATACAAATAGAAGTTAAGAACAATATATATGTTATGCGTCGGAAAGTCGACCACGCCGTCATAAATTGTTAAGTGGTTCTTTTCTTTCAGTGATAACAAGATGCAGTTACACATAAGAGGACAGTCGACACATCTTCTCGATGTCACTGGAGAGGAATCCATAGGCCAGATTAAGGTAATATAAGAATCTCTAAAATCGTACCTGTAAATACTAGCAATTCAATACTAGTTTGATTTTAGGTTATGCTTGTACACAATATTACGTTCTAGGAATCTGGAAAGTTTTCCACAAGTGCATTTTGACGTCACTATCGTACCTGATTACTAAAGAAAGTACTGTTCTTAAGCTTACTGCATTAGATCTTATCATTATTATTATTGTAATTGAACAAAACATTAATAATTAAAGATATTTTGTAATTAAGCCCCGATCTTCAGATCTTTGTTAATAATATTACAAATAATCAGTAAAAAATTCTATAAGCAATAAGCTATGGTGGTTCCATACCTCTCATAATATAATGAGAAAATTCAACTAATATATTGGAGTAAAAAAATTTTTTTTCATTTGTGCTAGTTTATTCACAATTAACATTAAGTTTGAGGATTACTTATGACTTAAAAACATATTTCAGGACCGTGTCCGTGCCCTAGCTGGTGTCGGAGCTGAGGACTTGACTCTGTCTGTCAATGGAGCACCCCTCGAAGATGACTTCCTTGTTTCTGAGCTTTCCTCCACGGAATTGGACCTCACAGTGCCACTTCTCGGTGGTAAAGTGCACGGATCCTTGGCTCGTGCTGGTATGTATAATTCATAAATAACTATCATTTAATATTTGTTGATTGAAGCTATACAAAATTGAACATGAGACAATGTGACAATTATATGTACTTTTTTTTTAAGAAGAGTAGCAAACAAGCATGCAAACCACCTGATGTTAAGTAGTCGCAGCCCATAGACATTCATGTACAGCCACAGACACAACCAAAATCCTATCTGATGCTTGCAAATACATTGCTACTCCTGAGGACTGAGAGGGTTGCCTCCATTCAAAGTGTAGCCGGCAACCGCACCTCTCCAATCGAAAACAAGTAATGCTTTATAGTGGATTATGAGGGTGGTGATGGTACTTCCCCAGTCGAACTATAGTTCTCCGACCTTTTGTACGTATAGAAATGGATGATAGATATTTCTTTAATGGCACCATAAGCTTATACATGAAATGAAGTATATTATGTACAAAATGAATATGAATAGTACAAAAGATAATCTCATTGAGTTTTTACTGGTTCTTCTTAATTAAGATTCTGTAGTGAGCTGATAGTAAATTAATTGTTGCACCGATAAACATTTAACAGTTTACTTCTTGTAATGTGCATCCGGCTTGTACACACCTTGTTTTGTATTATGTGATTCATAGATGCTAAAAATACAATATTTTAGTGAATTATAGGGAGCATCTCCAGTCTAGAGAAAACTGCTCCAGTTTAGTTCCACCTCATATATACCTTTACATATATTTTTAATGCGATAAGAGTAGCAAAATAGCACCATCTGACGTTAAGTAGTTGCAACCCATAGATATCACATGCTCACCATATTTCTAAAGTAATGTGTCAGTAAAGTAAAATAAAATCTGTGTAATGTTTACTAATGAAGGACTGCTTTAAAAAGAGTGCTGAAAGTTTTTTTGCACTGACTTTTTCTCTCAGTCAACCTTAGCCAACAGGGCACTCAAAGCCAATGAATTGACTGTTCCCTTATATATTACCCTGTATATTGTGCCCCTTGGCATTCATTAAGTGTATGTAAATACCTTATAATGAAATAAAGTATTTGAATTTGAATTTGAAGATATCCACATACAACCACAAACATGACTGAAATCCTTTCTGAGCTTGAACATACATGTGTTGCTACTCCTGAAAACTAAGATATATATATATGCATTATAGGGAGTTATTTTACACTTGATATTGATTGTTTATGAATTTTATTTCAGGTAAGGTCAAGGGTCAGACTCCTAAAGTAGAAAAACAACAAAAGAAAAAGAAGAAGACTGGCCGTGCTAAGCGCAGGATCCAATACAACAGGCGGTGAGTAAAAATCTATCAGAATTGTAAGGATGCGCTTACTGAATGAATGAAATAGTTGATAGATGAATGAATGAGCTTCAACTGCTAAAGAGTAAGATTATCAGTTTTTATAGCAATGTAGATGGTGACATTCACCAGCATCTAATTGGAACAACATAGTGATAACAGAAAAGGAGCTTTCTTGATAAAGTACTATATAGCTCATATCAAAACTGCAGTAAAACTATATGCATACTAAAATATGTAATATATAAATTGATGTTATCATACATAATGATTTTTTTAATAAGAAGTAAATTAAACTAATTTTTGTTATTGTAATGTATCATATTATTTATTTAGATAAATGAGACGGTTGTACCAACAAGGCCAGCTTAGAATGTAAATGATAATAGTTAGCAGCAATTGGCTTGATTGAGAATTAGGTGGACCATGGAGCAAAATTATGTAAATACTTCAGAACTTGGGTGGTTTCAATAAACAGTCGGTCCTGGTTGTAACAAATTACAAATGTTTGTGCTGCACAAACTTGTATTATTAAGCACTCTGCAAAAGTTTGCCATGCTTGAATATGCTGGAATTAAGCCAATTCCAAGTACTAATTATTTGATGTGTGTTATTTTTGGATGCCAAAAAATGTATTATTTTGTTTTATTAATGTCATTTATTTTTGAATATTCACCTTCCTTTCTAGATTCGTCAACGTTGTGCAGACATTCGGCCGTCGTCGTGGACCTAACTCCAACTCTTAGATTTATGATTTGTAAATTACATGCAATTATAACATCTGATTTGCGCCCAGTGTTTGTTTTATTTACCGTTATGTCCTTTATTAACACTGACTGCGGAGCTCATATATTAGCTAGGTTCAACGTTGGAGAAGCGGCACTTAACTGGAGCATATTTCTCTAGACTGAAAATGCACCGATATTTCACTGAAATATTGTATTTTTTACTATCTTTATATCATATACGAATGCGCAGACGTAGTGGCGATCCCAATCTTGTAGCGCCGACGTAAAGAATAGTACATATTAATCTGTATGGATTCGCCCGTAATCCATACAGTTTATTACGTACAAAAATGTATGCTGTACTGTTTACTAAATATTGGTAAAATTAACACTCCCTGCTGCATATAAAACTGCTGTGTATTGCTTGGCGCAACACGCTTGCGTCTTGTACACACCTATTGTGTTCGTGTGTGAACAAGCTGCAAGTAATCCTAGTTTATCATCGACTTCAGATTCGGTTCTTTGATGTTTTTCTGGGCTGATAGTCTATGCACTTATAACTTAATTGCTCACAGCTACTTTAATAAGTAGCAAATGAGCATGCAGTCTATCATAACTGATATTAGAAATACGAAATAGATACTTCAAGACTGTGATTGGATGTACAAAAAATAGGCAAAATTGATAAACAACAAAGATATTTATTTATATTTCATATTGATACAAAATTGTTGTATAATTGTGATGATGAACAGTTCATTACCAAAAACCATTATAATATTACAAATACATAGTAAATATTTAGGAAAATAACTTCCTATAAATTCTAATTACCTATAAAAAATATAAGTAAATTACGTCATTCAAAATGGCACTGTGGCGTACATTCTCGTAAAGTGATTTAAAGAAAAACATAGTCATTACTCTCACTGTCACTGATACTCTGTCTCACTGTCATTGATACACTCCAAAGAACAAATTTATTATACACGCAAACCAAATGTTGGCAATGACGCATGTTGAGTCAAACAAAATGTATTGATTTGAAATGTATACTCAAGGATTATTTCTATAGAACAATTTTATCATTATACAGTGCCTGTTCAAAAGAATATTAAGATACGAACAGTATTATTGTAACTAGGACCCCGAATATCGGGAGGCAATATCGTTTAGCGAAATGTTAAAATTACGTCGTGAGTCACAGAAACGACAAGTAGCAATAAGCCAATCGGATTTTTCGATACTAATATGAAAAAAAAACATTATTTAAGTGCATATCGAAATAGTGGCAACAATAATTACCCACAAATAAATTATCAAGTACAATTGAAACAGTTTTTTACCTCACACTATTACGAGAAGCGTCTTACCCTTTGATACAAGGTTGATGTATTCAAAATAATAGATACCAAATGTTATTTCAATATTTATAATGTAAAAGTATGACTATGATTTCTTATTTACAAACATAACACTAATAGTCCACAGCCACAGTCGTAGAACTTAATCTAATCGAGTTTGTTATTCTAACTACATTACATAATGTAAAAGTACAAACAATGGGTAGGTAGATACCTATTTGGAACTTCGCAGTAACGATTAGGCACTGTGTTAAATAAATCTGTTAAATTAAACAACTAATCTAAGATTTTGCTCGCCAACTTACTCGTAGAATAAGGCACACGTTGATAACAACAAAAGTTGTATATCCCTTAAATGTTACAGCTATCACTAACAGTCATACCATATCGCATACCGATATAAGCTAAACATACTTAAATAATTAACAAATAGTTCGTTTATTTGCCACGAATATGGACAAGGGTAAATAATATGCCTATAAATTAATATCTACTAACTAATCTTAATATACCAGTGCCGGTAGTCTATGTGTAGCACCACACATTGATAGATACAACATAACTATGCTTCGTAATAAATAAGTTTAACTATTTAATAGGTAACAATACCTATGTCTAAATTTACAAGTCTAATACAAATTAACCGAAATCTTTAATGACTAACTTAACGCAGACTAATTTTTAGGTACATATTTTCAATAATGTAACGTTATGGTCAAAGGTACGTACGGGGCTTCATTTGCTTGTATTACAAATTTAATTTAAAATACTGTCATATAAGTTTGCATGGATAACCGCTGCGTTATGAAACGCAGTACCACAAAGCATTAACTTACATTACTAGTGTAGGGACTTTTACAGTAGCAAAATTATCTTTGTACCTATTCACCAAATTAATTTCAATAGGTAAGTACCTATCTTAGCAAATTTAACGAATATTTTGAGTCTTTGTACTCTATTCACTAAATCTATTTTAAATGCAATTCTCCGACTAAACTGAGCCATTTTAAACAAGAGACACCTATAGTTTGCATTTAATCTAATAGGTTCTACAATGGGGAATGTACCTAATTACAAAAGAGTAAAAGATTTCTCACATAAATAGATGTTAAATTTTATAAGCAAAAAAATTATGAACATATATAATCTGTGTCAATTAATTTTCATCGGGTTCAAATAATTCTTTAACGAATTTAAGTACTTTAAACAAAAATATAGATAATTATTCATCGTAAATTACATTAAATTATATGTACCTATAGTAAACATTATTACATTATTTTTCGAAAAGCATATAATCATCATATTCATCATTTAAATATTAAATCTTGATAATTTGTTCTTAAAACATGGCTTTATAGAAACAAAAAGTACAAAAATATATTTGTTTCTTCTTACTTTTCTTTATAGATAGGTAGTATGTATGCAGGTATACATATATCTTGTTACATTCAATAAAATCTAAGTACAAACACGAGATAGATTTATATATATTGGCAATTTCATACCTTTTCTAAGTATTTACTTCATAAATTATACGTATATAAATAGTACCTTATATTAATATACTTTAATGAAACTGTAAAATTCACATAAATTCTATTTTGTACACGCTTTGAAAAAAATCATCAAAGGACATCAGATTCAACTGTTTTATAACCTAAATATATGTAATTTGAAAGGTGGTAGAGCCGTTAGAGCTCGCCCGGGGCGGCACCACCGCCACCCGCATAACCCACCGTAAAGTAACATGTTCTTCATGTATTGTGTTCCGGTTGGGGAGGTGTGGTTGC
>DWON01000937.1:0-27756 GCA_018251015.1 Phocides pigmalion okeechobee | reverse complement strand
CTATTTGAGATTGGACGTGTTTGTCCATGGGCTGCAGTGACCACTTAACATCAGGTGGCCTGCATGCCCGTTTCTTATTCTTTCATAATACAAAAAAATACCACTGATGGACACCCATCCAACCAGTGAACGCGCTCGATGTTGCTTAATCTTGTGGATTTTTCATCTACCCAAGCCGTGTACGCAAGCTTGAAGTTACTTTACAATGTTATAACGTACCAAATTATAGGCCTTAAGTGTTGATCCCAATATAAACGTTGTTATATAAGTGGTTCAAAGTAATTTAGTGTTATTTATTACATTTACTATCAGGTTACAAGCATTCTGGTACAAAGAGAATAGTTGAATTTTATGCTCTGGTTAATACAGTTTTATAAACCACAATAACTGTACTGCTACATACTCGTAATGACTGCCGCAACCTTAAATATATGTGAGAAAAATTAAGTGTTATTTATTATTATAGCCACGGCACAAAATTTAATGTCGAAGACGACAACCGATGATGTACGTACTCGTGCGAGTGTAGAGTGCATAGCTACAGGTTTTGTCAATAAAGTATTCCATTAAATAACTACGTTTCTTCGCAACCTTTGGTAAGATTACGTTGGTTATAGCGCGATAAACTGCATATGAACTGCATTTTGAAAAAACTTATTTTACTTAGTTTAGGTTATGTGATATTCGCGATATGCGTCAACAGACAGGCAGTTAAAATTTTAAATACATGTGAGCTAAGTCGCTGTATCAATAGTGATGGCAAATAGAATAGGGTTATCCAAAAATATTCAATGCATAATTATGTTTCACATTAACTTTTATTACAAATACAATATAATAAGTAAAAGATTTTAAAGTGTTGAAATTGTCGTATTAATGATTCCCTTTCTTTTTACAGATACAATCAACGCAGCAGATGATCAATCAACATCGGCGTCGTGGTGGCAAGCGGGAACAGCGACACCCTTCCGCGAAAATTCTGGCAGCAGCGTATTCTCCTCTACCCATGGCTTAGTTCAAACACATCCTACTGGCAATGACCCATTCGGATCCTTCGCAGGGATCGGCAGCACGATTGGACCATCCGCAAACCCATTTGCCCAAACAAGCGGCAGCGGTCCGCTGAGTGGTAGCTTCCGAAGCAGCAATCCTCTGCCACCATTGGCCAGGAACGCGAACGGTAGACCTTCGCTGAAACATCTGGATTTCACGAGCAGTGCCACCGCTGAGTTGAGAAGAAACCCGGCGTTGTCTGCCCCAGATGAGTGCGCAAGAGCTTGCAGAGAGAACGAGCCGCCCAGAATTTGCTACTATCACTTTACTCTTGAATTCTACACGGTTTTGGGGGCGTAAGTACACTCAAACTTAATTATACACATAAACACATATGTATCAAAATCCACTATTCAGTTTTCCGCTAGTGCCAACTTTCATTCGTAACATAAGATGAACATAATTCTCGAGAATATAATTAAAAAAAAATTTTACTCGCAACGTTTATCATTATTTCGAAGGTTTACATATAACTTTTTTTTTTAAGTTAATATCACCACACTATATCCACTGATGTGGGTCAATCCATTATTTATAAATACATGTCACACAAATTCGAAGCTATAATTATAATCATATTACCAATTACGATACGATACAACACAGCACATTGTTAAAAAGCTATTACAGATATATCTTGTCATTTTATACTCAAATTGGCATTTATCAAGTTACTATTTCATCAAAATTCAAAATTCTATTATAGTTATCCTAACATTTTACACATAGATGAGAACTAATCATATGTTAGTTCTTTGAATTTCCACTTTTAACTACACATTTACCTTTTGAGGTCAAAAATTTACTCGTTCTATTTACGTGGACGTCGAACGTTAAAAAACACCGGCCACCGGACGACTTTTTTACTTCGCACATTAATTTAACGGTTTGTTTCACACAGATAAGTCGCTTTTAACACCGTTTCTATACGAAGTGATCCAAATTCCGTAGCCGCTACGTGTAATTGATAGGTGACGACAGAACTTATGCAAACATTAGTTTCGTCATCATTTGAGTTATGCGTCCAGAGAGGGGAAATGCTAGTGTAATAGGTGATAACAAAATGTTTGTTTTATTTAAGCTTAATCATCATCGTTAACCTATTATCGTCACTCGTGAGTTTTCCTTTCCTTCTTAGTGACAAAGAATTAAAGAGGTCACGGATTCCCAACTAGAAGATTTCATATACGATTTTAACAACATAATAGAAGACTCTTAAGCCATTACCGTGAAAGAAAGTAGCGATAATGTCAAAATTTTAAAATGGCTTCTGAAAACATAAGGTGGTGGTGGAATTTCATACTATTTCAGTGGAATCTGTCCTCAGTTTAAACCATGTTACATCAATTATCTGATAGGCATCGAAACTACTCATATCCATCCGTCCATGTTATCTCTCGGGAGTAGCAACGTATTTGCAATAGGTTTCTGTTTCTATTTGAGTATGACTATATTGAGTTTCGACATTAAGGACATTTACTGCTTTTTTATATTTTTTCAATAAAAAATCTAAAATAACTCTTTTATGGTTACAGTGCCTGCCAAGTATGTACACCGAATGCAACAAACGTCGTATGGTCTCATTGTCAATGTGTGCTCGCCGACGGAGTCGAGAGAGGAATTCTCACAGCCAACAGAATGTTGCCGGGACCCTCGATCCAAGTTTGTGAAAATGACAGAGTAGTCGTTGACGTCGAAAACCACATGGAAGGTATGGAGGTCACTATTCACTGGCACGGCATTTGGCAACGTGGATCACAATACTACGACGGTGTACCATTCGTGACCCAGTGTCCTATTCAACAAGGAAATACTTTCAGGCAAGTTATTGACACTTCATTTAAATTTTATTGCATAATTGAAAAATAGAACTTTTTGTGGATCGACTACGCTAGCATCACGTCCGCAGTTATTTCTGTCTTACATCAGCAATGTTTGTGGTTTCTCCTCCTGGTTTGTAATCTTGGGTAAGGCAGACTTA
The DNA here is from genome assembly GCA_018251015.1 of Phocides pigmalion okeechobee. Classification (NCBI taxonomy): domain Eukaryota; kingdom Metazoa; phylum Arthropoda; class Insecta; order Lepidoptera; family Hesperiidae; genus Phocides; species Phocides pigmalion. The sequence goes on along the minus strand of DWON01000937.1, from coordinate 24,722 downwards.
TGTAAATTAGATTTGTTTATTGGTTGCGTACGAATACAAAATGTATTACATGTAAATAAAAAAACAACATTACAGTAAAATATTTTTTGTGATATTCATTACATTGTATTATTTTTATTAATTAAAGAATTGGTAAAACTATTTCGACTCTGTGGCTTTACTCTAGAAGTACCACTTCCACACTGTTTCTGCCATCACTACCTGTATTATAGCCAATGGTGTATTGGTTTAGTAGTTATGATAATGTAAACAAACATACCCATACTTAATTCATAGTTTGAATAGATTACAGATTACTTACAGGTGTATACCTAACCTTTTCCGGACTATACCGTCATTTCCTACTGATAAAAAACTAACTTATTACTAAACTGTATTTTTGAACTATTCCAGATATCAGTGGCAAGGAAACGCCGGTACTCATTTCTGGCACGCGCACACTGGTCTTCAGAAACTGGACGGCTTATACGGCAGCATTGTCGTCAGACAGCCACCGTCTAAAGATCCCAACAGCCACCTTTACGACTACGATCTGACGACCCACGTGATGCTTATCAGTGATTGGCTGCACGAAGACGCTGCTGAAAGATACCCTGGTCGTCTTGCTGTGAACACCGGTCAAGATCCTGAATCAGTGCTGATCAACGGAAAGGGACAGTTTAGAGACCCTAACACTGGCTTTATGACTAATACGCCTCTGGAAGTCTTTACTATCACCCCTGGAAGACGTTACCGGTTCAGGATGATCAACGCATTCGCATCTGTTTGCCCGGCGCAGGTTACATTCGAAGGACACAACCTGACCATCATTGCTACTGACGGCGAGCCCGTTCAACCGGTTCAAGTTAATACTATCATCTCATTTTCAGGTAAAAATATATTCTTCCTAAAATAATTACAAATTTTAGAATCCATTTCCAAAAAAAACTACTAGAACTACACTGTAATAAATATAAATGAAAGTAAAGTTGAGTAAGAATGTTAATATGTATAAACAATAATATCGGATAAATTAAATGTCAGCACTCGACCAAATAGTTAAAATCGATAAAAAATTATCAAGTATCAAAAAGTATCAAGAGAATAAAGAACTAATTTGAAACTAAACTCGAAACGATACATTTGAATAGTGATTGATTAGTCTAATACATAAAGGTATCGACCGAAACCAAGTAAAAAAAAAACGAGTATTACTGTTGTTCAACGACAAAAAAATGATAATTATAGCTACGTAATTTATAAATAGGCACGCCTTCGTGTGTCGTAATATGTATTCACTTAGTGGCATCAACTCAAGCGAAGAGAATTGGATAATATTATTGCACATACCCACTTCCTATTTTACAACACAATTAATTAACTTTAAGCCGACGTGTAAAACAGGATTTAGCATCTCCAATTAATTTAAAGTGATTGTGAGCCCAGTGGTTAACAATCTGGCCTCTCACACGAAAATCCAGGGTTCGTATGCCTAGTTTTTTGAAGTTACGTGCGTATTATAGAGTAAATTTCACTTACTTTAACGATAAATGAAATGATCGTGAGGAAACTTAAATGCCTGAGAATTTTCCATGAAATTTTCAAAGATGTGTAACGTCGCCCAATCATCAATGCATAACCTATCTCATTCTGAGAGGTTAGAGGTGACCCTGCAGTGGGCAATATTGTGTCGATGATGATAACGATGATAATTGTGATGATGATAATGATAATAGTGATGATAATGATGAATTAATTTTAGGCGAACGATACGATTTTGTGATCGAAGCAAACAACGTTCCGGGTGCGTACTGGATCCAAGTACGAGGTCTCGGAGAGTGCGGCATCAAGAGAACTCAGCAGTTAGGAGTGCTGCGGTACGCGAGAGGGCCATACCAACCAACGACGCCTCCTCCCACCTACGATGTCGGCATCCCTCAGGGAGTAGTAAGTTTCACTACTGTGTATATAAACACATCTATATACGTACACGAAATAGCAAAGGCATATGAATGCTTCACTGAATCGGCAGCTTTTCAACACGCAGCCACGGATTTTGTAAATATGCAAACGATATTGCCAGTGGTTTAAATGCAAATGCATTTAATTGGTACTTCTAGGAATAGGTTATGTTTTAGCGAACATAGATCTCATGTCACGAGCCGACCTATCGCACTTATTAATTGACGGATATTGCAAACTGGATTCTCGGATCCAGTACGACAACCTCGATTAGTCTTGGCCACGTTGACGACGATTGCTCAAACACCGCTGGTACTCATGAAATTTATAGGTATCTTCATGGTATTATAAATATTGTTATATATTACAAGTAACAAAACTCGTTAACAATTTTGTAAATACTATACAAAACTCAACATTATCTTAATTTTAGTAGATTTTGATTGTAGTTAGAATTATCATGGCACTGATTGAACAAATTTACCAATATGTATATTTTTACAATACTTAAATTGATTATTATCGCTTGATCATCTTTAAAAAAAGTGTTGCAAATCCATGTTGTTCTTTTTTTAAGTTGATCAAGCGAAAGGACGTATGGTATGCAAACAGTAATTTCAAGTAGAAGGATGAATTTATAAAACATATATTTAATTTAAGTTTATCAAATTAGTAGTGAGTAGAAATTAGTAGAAAATATGGTAGTTTACATAATGCACGTATGATTAGTAATTGCACGAACCTTTCTCCTCACTAACTATTCAGGTTATGAATCCCTTGGATGCAAGATGTAATATAAACAGAAACGACGCGGTTTGCGTTAGCCAACTGAAAAATGCCAGACACATCGACCCAGCCATCTTGGAAGAAAGACCCGACGTCAAGATCTTCTTGCCCTTCCGTTTCTTCGTTTATAGGCCAGAGATGCTCTTCCAACCCAACACCTACAATAGATACCTGGGTAAGAGATTGTTCACTACCTTATTCATTTGTTTTAATCTCCAAAAGATCACAATTAAAATAATATTAATCTTTCACAGTTGCCCCACAAGGAACTCACGTAATAAGTTTGATAGATGAAATTTCATATATGGCCCCGCCCGCTCCTCTGCTGAGTCAGTACGATGACATCAACCCAGACCAATTTTGCAACGGAGACAACAGACCCGCCGACTGTGGCCAAAACTGCATGTGCACACATAAAGTTGATATCCCCCTTAACACTGTTGTGGAAATAGTATTGGTAGACGAAGGTAAATTGCGTTACGCATACTAAATTACACGTTACGGCTCAAGCCACATCCATTAAGTCATAATAGGAATGCAAATGTAACTGATTAACATTTTCACTTTCAGTTCAAATCGCGAACTTATCTCACCCGTTCCACTTGCACGGATACGCTTTCAACGTCATCGGTATCGGTAGATCGCCCGACCAGAACGTGAAGAAGATTAACTTGAAACACGCCTTGGACTTGGACAGAAGGGGACTGCTCGAACGTCATCTTAAACAAGGAGACCTCCCCCCTGCGAAGGACACGATTGCCGTCCCTAATAACGGATACGTCATCTTCCGTTTCAGAGCCACTAACCCTGGCTTCTGGCTTCTTCACTGTCACTTCTTGTTCCATATCGTTATAGGAATGAACGTAGTTCTCCAAGTAGGCACTCAAGCCGACCTTCCTCCCGTGCCTCCCAACTTCCCCACGTGTGGGGATCACCTTCCACCCATTAATTAGATCTGTTCCTAAAACAATTGCCACTTCACGTACGTGCAAAAATTGGTATAGCAGTTGATTTAATAATGTTGACTAAGTGTAATTTTATGTTTGTTTTGTGTGATGTGTCCGGTAGATTCGAAGTGCTCGACTCTACCATAAGTGTTTATTTTGTATTCGAATGTTTTAGTAGAGTTCATGATGGTTTGTGATGATTTTATTTAATGGTGATACATGTTTCTTTGAACGGATTTCAGTATAAATATGCCATATTTGGTGATATCTTTGGTTATATTTAATGTGTCGCCTTAAATGTTTCATTTTTGAGGCTTGTAAATGTACAACTTAAAAAAATGTTTTTTTTTCTTCACCTTAATGTACTTTTGTATTGTGAATGCGTTTATTCTGTAACTAACTACTTGCCATTATATTTTTCACCAAGGATATTTATTTCGTGTATATATTGATTTCATACGTGTTATAAAACCATACTTAGAAATGTAAGATATATGTTACCTGTTACTAACCCTTCATTGCATGCAAACCAACTGAATTATAGGAATTGTAAATAATCTGCAATATTTGTAAATACACGATACACAAGAATGATGTTCGAGCTAAACAGATTGCACATCTCCAAGCAAACAAGACTGTTTAAAACTGTATTTTAATGTAGAAAATAGATCCACGATCATGTTACCATTCCCAGTTACCACTATACCTAAGGTATCTTAATGTATTATATATAACGCTTACCAAGGCACCTTCATTGCATTATTCATTGGCAGTTCCTAGTCCACCAATAATTATATATTTTTCACAATAATATTACTTGATATCCAACTCGCGTCAACGACATCGGAGTCATACAACATACTCGTAAGCGAGAATCATATTTATCATTTTATTGTAAGAAAATTGTAAATTTTTTTACCGATTAATATAATCTATTAAAAAAAACATTATTTTATTTTCCCACACTTCAATAATAATTAAAACTAAAATAGTAATATGAGGTATTGTCATATACTTATAAGTACAATAATGAACAGTGTATATACAAACATTTATAAACGCACCAGTATTTAGAAAATTTATAGAAAAGATTTCCAGTAGCTCACTAATATTGTACGAACTTATTTAGTGGTAAGCATAGCTCTGCAAGGCGCATGGCCGCGGTGCAAGACACAAACAGGTTGTATATTCAACTCTAATTGCTTGTACATACATACAATACCGCTGTTCAATACCCGTGTCATAGAATTCTCGTTAATTTTAATATATGTTTCATTAGATTCTAAACCCACTGGATGCCATTTGCGATACAAAGAGGAACGACGCGGTGTGTGTCAGTAACCTGAAGTCAGCGAAGCCGATAGATAAGTCGATACTGCAGGAACGACCGGATGTGAAAATCTTCCTTCCATTCCGATTCCATTTCTACAAGCCGCAGGATCTTTTTAAGGAGAACACCTACAAAAATTACTTAGGTTATTGCATTTTTCTTATTCTAACCCTTATTTTTAAGCTCTGTCTTAATATATAGTGAATCTTTTGAAATCACAAATTCGTCACTGCCTACATATTCTAACTCATACATATTCTAATATGGAAAGACCATTATGAAAAACTCTTAGTTAGAGCAACTAATATATTTTTAATACGGACATAGTTTCGAAATATCAGAACTTAGTGTAAAGGATTCCAGCCCTAGCTCTTGGCGTCAGAGATTGGACGCATAACCTGTTCCACAGCCTAAAAACTTATGACTAACTACCGTGAACTGGCTCTCCTACCTGTATTTGTAGCTAATATCATTGTAACGTGTCTTCTTCCAGTGGCTCCAGGCGCCGACCATCTCATCAGCTTGGTGGACGAGATATCATACTCGGCGCCACCCGCACCGCCCCTCTCACAAATGCACGAACTGAATCCAGATCTCTTCTGCAATGGCGACAACCGCCCAGCCAACTGTCCTGTCGATTGCCGCTGCACACACATGATCGATGTACCACTCAACTCCATTGTAGAGATCGTTCTTGTTGATGAAGGTAAATTTATGCAATACTGTGCAATACCATATAAGTCACATATTTAATACGTAGTAGAACTGTGGTTGGCGAATACCGCCGTTTGTGTTTCGGTTGTAGACATGTGATGGCCAGCTATGCTTATAAGCGAGGCAACCATCCTAGGTCTTAAAAATAAAAACGCATATACGTACGAATTTAAACTAGGTGGCAGTCCTATTTGAGGTTGGATGCAGATATTCATGAACTACAGCGACCATCAGATGGCCTGCACGCTCATTTGCTACACTCTTATCAATAAAAAAATGTGACATACTCACAAGTTCTCCATGAATTACTGTAGGTGAAAGAAATCTACCAATTCAAATTATAAGAAGTAGAAGATTAAACTTCTCGTTCTGAGAAGAAACTCATGACCGTCAGTAGGACTTAGAAAGTAATGCAGATATCTGAGCAATTATCACCTAAAGATTTAATATAACAGATCCTTCATTGGATTAAACAATTTCTCTTTTTTTCAGTCCAATCTCCAAATCTGTCTCATCCTTTCCATCTGCACGGAACTTCATACAACGTGATTGGAATGGGAAGGTCTCCAGACAAGAACATAAAGAAGATTAATCTGAAACATGCTCTAGATCTAGACAGGAAGGGTCTTCTGCACCGGCAATACAACTTCCCGCCCTTAAAGGACACCCTCGCTGTCCCTAACAATGGATATGTCGTGTTAAGGCTAAAAGCTGATAATCCAGGTAAGAAACACTTTTTTAATTTCACACGCTATATGTCCATTTATTTGGGTATCATTACTCATTCTCAAATTAGTAGCACTTTCAAATTTAAGTACCTTACTGTACGTATAATTATTTCGACCCGAAAATATATCATTAAACTTAAAATGCTATCTAAGAACCAATTGATTATAAGATACCACGAGCTATCTTTACCATCGAACATGTTCGGAACATTGAGTTAAGCTGAAGTTCCTGATCCTATACGATGCGATTGAGGAGGTACCACAGCCACTGCCATTTCTAGCATACAGCTTGGTTTCAGTAGAAAGAAGTGGTTACCTGTTCATTTAAAAATGAGGTAACCAATATGGTCTTCAGGAAACGCATCTGTGATAGACTTCTAGTAGAATTCTTTTTCTTTCTGGAGTTGGTTACAGATGTCATCGGACGACAATGATGAATTTCAATCGCTCACGTGCACTGCATGTTCTGTTGCTAATTTCATGTTATAAAAAAATAAAAAGGAATTAAAAAAGGATACATAACATATAACATTACCTTTATACGTCAATAAATCAATACTTAACTCAAAATAACCTTATTACGCAATGCTTCCCGCAGACTCCATGCACATCAAATGTTTATGACCATTAATTAGGTAAAGCAAAAACTCGTTTCGGCAGTGTATATCTAAGGAAAATATTTTCTTGAAATGCATACACTTCATGGTTTATATTTCTCTTTGTTACAGGATACTGGTTATTCCATTGTCACTTTATCTACCACATCGTGATCGGGATGAACTTAATATTGCACATAGGAACGCAACGAGATCTACCGCCCGTCCCGCCGAACTTCCCAAGATGTGGTCACCATCTACCGGCCATCACGCCACCGACATACGCCAGTGTTGGGTACACGCTTTATTAACATCACTAGCTATACTCTAAAGATCTGTTCAAACTAACGCTACCCAACAACGAAAGCGCGAATGACAGCAGAAAGCGTCGAGATCTCGCGCTGGTTTGAACGCTAGCATCATCACTAAGGTTCAAATACCTCCATACTGAGACCTAATACGAGTGATAATTCAAACCATACGCGTACTGCCATATTTTATCATGTTGTTGAAATATGAACAACGTGCGAACGAAATATTTTAATGTAAATAAGTATAAATTAATGGTGCTTTTTGGACCAAATGAATTAACTAATGAACTTAAAGTTTGCAACTAAACGAAACCAAAGTTCTTATTAACCGTTTATCTACCAAATATTCAATAATTCCGTTCCAGTTAACAAAAATCCAAGGCATAACACTGATTTGCTAATGAACTGATCCATTTTATTTAAATCTTTCGTTTACTTTACTATTACTTTCGAGGTATTTTGTTACTTGTTTTTTAGATTTGTACATAAAATTAGATTAGAAATCGTGAGTAAGAAACTATTAATTATTGTAGAGAAATATTTGTATACCGCGTACAACCAAACATATATCTACTATATAACGCGCAAATATAACAGAATAGCCAATGTAGATTATGTAAGTGCAAAGTATCAGAATATTATCATTGTATATAAGGTGTAGATTTCTAAGGACATATTTTATTGAATCACGTAAACGTACATATGTACATTGATGCATTTGAGTGAACTATTACATAACATGGCCTGTTTCTATGTACCTCAAGTGACGTACGGGACTTGAGGCCGTAATCATGTTACGGAACTCACTTGTAGTTTCAATCACATCATTAAATCCTAAATTAATTAAAAGTCTCTGTGAATTCTGACTTCGCACGGTTGGAAGAACGAGCTTACTATTCGCCGGACTTTTATTTAAACTTGATATTTGTCAACATCTTTGGTGGTTTCCGCATGGATCCTGACGGTTTTATAAACCAAAATAAATGACCAAGATTTATTCTATGTCTGGGTGTTTGTATACTAAGAGATTATTAACGTAAAAAGATAATATTATTCAATTGAGATACAGTTTAAATTTCTAAGATATTTCACGACCACATCACATAGCACAAGAACAGGATTTAATTTATTTTTGGTACCACGGCAACGTAAAAAAACGATATACATGAATCGCAAAACGGCCCTTTATACTTACCATCCATCCATCAGTCTTAATGTGTCCACTGCTGGACATAGGCCTCCCCCAGGTGCCGCCACTCTGGCCGGTTCTGCCCTTTGCATCCTCTGCAACCAAGCAACTTTTATGTCCACATAGATACATATATGAATATTTCACATTCGGGAAATTAATTCAGAGCGAGAGTATAAAACCTAAAACAGCATAGGATGGCAATACTTTTGTCTAGTATTTATTAAAATAATACATATTAATGAAAGAAAATTCGGCTAGGAACACAAATCGCTAATAGATCTAATGCCAAGTTTAAGTATAAGTCCTGCCTTTGTAGAGCTATAAGGAATTTGACACAGAGTACTATTTTATTGCAAAATATACTCCTGTGGTAGGGTTGCTACACGGGAAGAAAATATTATTATTTTCAATTTTTGATACGCACAATATTATTAGATATATTTTATTCTTTAAGTACTGTTATTATTATTTATGAAATATTTTACTTTTTTGTGTTTCGATTTTTTTTATAATTTTTTATATAAATTTATATTTTACTTCTCGAAATTTATCATAAATTAAAACTTACAATAAAATTTGTGAATTGCGGTATTCTGAAAATTTCCAATTTAAAATCACTGGTCATTTGTTTATATTATTTACATATCTTACAAAAAGCTTAAAAAATATATTAAATTTTGATTTACCAGCTTCGTTATTATACTTTTGGTTTTGGATATAAAAAAATATATATTTTTGCCTAAAACTCATATATTTAAAAGTATTGCTACTATCGGGTGCTAAAACTACGCGGGCGCTATATGTTCCTGTTTTTATTTATGGCATATAATACATAGGTACATATGGTAGATTTCGTAGTCTTTGAAATATATTTTGTTTTAACCATATTTTGTATTATCTTAGTTTATACTTATTGTTTCCTATTTAACTTAGCTATAAGTAAGTTCTACACCGAAATACATCGAAAGACATAGCAAATATAGTCATTATGGATTAAATATATGTCTTTTTTTATAGAAACGTTTTTTTCTTTTTATCCCCAATAATGCCCAATTTAATTATATTGTTATTAATCAAGTTAATAAATGAAATTAGTTTTGAAAACAGTATGTTATTCATCTGACAGAATATGATCACTTTTCATAAATTAATTTTTAAGTAACTTCGTATGTAAGAGGACTTCCATCTGGAGTCGTTAACAAATATACCCCTACCCCTGAGGAGACAGTCGTCTCATAAGTAAGCCGACATCCACTTACGATGATTACATATAAAACAAAAGAACGAAGCTTGAGTAGTTTGAAAACATATGGTTCCGTCTTACACTACATTACGAAGGAGCAAGAGTTGGGTTGTGGGCAAAACTTACACTAACATACAAGTGAAATGAATTTATTTTTTACACAAATTATGTTAAATTACAATTATAATGTAATTAAGACATGTCATTGTAACAATATGTTATTGATTGATTGATTAATTAATTTTATTTTATCACGGTTTATTTCTTGATTTTTTAAGTGAGTAGCAAACGAGCATACAAACTACCTATGTTAAGTAGTCGCAGCCCAAAGACAACCGTACAACCACAAACATGACCGAAATCCTATCTGAGCTCGAACGCAGATACGTTGCTACTCCTGAGGACTAAGATGGCCGCCTCGCCTCGAAGTGTAGCCGGCAACCACACCTCTCCGAAACACAAGTAATGCTTTACGGCGGATTATGATACGTGGATATGGTAACTCCCCGAACTATAGTTCTCTCACCTAAAATATCCTTATAATAAAATATTTAAAATGTCGAACAGTGTACTAATCGCAACAGATCAATTAGTTTTGGAGCCACACAAAGTCCTTATGTTGCTCCTGGTGGACATTTCTAGTTCACAACAGTTACATGATTATTTACTTAACACATTATTATTAAAATCTGTTATAAACTAACCTAAGTATTTACAATTTATTGAAAAATATTTCTTATTTTTTGTATACTACGCCGAAGTAAAAACATATGTAAGTCTTAATTACGCTGAATACTTGACCCACTCCAATATGATAATGACCCGTATGGTTTTAAAGTATAAGTTTTAGAGAATGCCATTACCAAGCCATGGCTTGTCAATGCTAATATTAATAATAAAAATGTAAGATAAAAATCAAATAAAATTATATTTCAACGTCTATTATTTCAGCTCATATAAAGTCCATTTTTGCCGTAAAGCAGCTGTACAGTGCAAAATGTAATTTACAGTCAAAATCAAAAGCAAAATCGAAATATTTTTATTCAAATTAGATTCTTTACAATATTCTTTTTAAACGTCATTAAACTACCACCGATTCATGCGGTATTTTGTTTTAGAAAAGAGGTAGCGAAAGAAACTCAGTCAAAAAGTTATCCCAACTTAGACTTAAATTTGTAACTTCATAAGTTGATGTCAGATGTCAGGTGTCAGATGAAATCAGGTGATGTTGTCTTAATGAGACCCATCCAGGAATCCAGGCAATATCTCTCAGTATCCCTCCAGAAGTTATTATATAATTACCACTACTTTGGTACACATGGATTTCATCGTCATAAAACTTAAAGAGTAATTATTATTATTATAAGAACATAATAAAAATTGTCTTTCATTTTTTTTTATATTGTATTTATTTTACTTTTCACAATTGTTTATGAACTTGTTTATTCTGGTTGATTACAAGTTTTACCTATCATAACTGTATATTAGGGACAGTACATATTGTGTGTTCTGTCCCTAACATACAGTACAATTAGAAGAAATATACATACATACATACAAATATAAATCATTTAAGTCATATGATACAAAAAAGAATATGTGTAATGTTTCTTCACGATCAATAAAATGATTATTAATTAATCGTTACCAACGGTTTCACTTCCCTGGTAAGTAAAAATGCGCATTGATAACACTCACAACTCGATTCTTGATAATATTATATAACCCATTGATGTTCCATTAAACATGCCATATCAGTAACCACCATGAACTTTATCGTGAATTTCTTTGTGTTAATTGCAATATTTCTAAAAATCACTTCAGGTACATCACAGTTTTTGTATTTTTATAGACGATTTTTACTTTAAAATAAAATGTAACAAATAAAAAGTCCGTATAAAAATTATACCATATAAAGATACCTAATAGGTGTTCGAAAATCAAAACAAGTTTTTACAAGGTACAGTACAGTACAGTACACATACAGTAGTACAGTACAGTTTTTACAAAGTACCATCGCTCTGATTCAGATCTGTGCGGAATCCAAGATCTGGATGTTACCGGTCAAAAGATAAGTTTCACTATATAGCGAGGTAACGTCTCCTAGGGTCTCAGGTTCAATTCTGTAATCTGACTCTCTTATTTTATTTATAAATTATAAGATATAAGTTATTTTGTAAATTGTACTTTCATTAGGTACCTTTCTATATAGTTTTATTATTTTATATCTAATTTTTAAAATCAAATTAGTTTCGTTAATATTATTTTATTATTTATATATATATTATTTGATAATTGGTACGTTTAAACAGATTTTTGTACGTAGATTTGATTTTCGAATCATGTTTCAGACAATGGATTTTTATTTTTTATTATTCACAGATTTAAAAGAGAAGTAAATGATCTCACATTTCTTTTTTAGAAGTATATAGAATGTATATTATAAAATACACGTATCATTTATATTCTAAAGTATATAGATTGCACCTATTTCTCGCCTAGAACATTTCTGAAACACATTCTGATGTGTATTACGCAACCACGGGACTGCTCATTCTAAGGTGTAAGATTTCGATAGTGTCGATGCAGCAATCTGAATCCCCAGTAATATCAACATTTCTATGACACATCAGATGAGACTTGTATATGGAGTTCACAGATGTAAGGACAACAATCAGAACGGTAGTGACCACTTAACTTCAGGTGTACTAAATATCCTTTGCTGCTACTATAACGCGTAATATTTTTGGATTAAAGGTGGTTACATAGAAGTACCGCAAGCTAAAATCATCGGTGGACATGCAGCTAAACCGGATACCCATCCATATCTCGTGTCTCTACAGCTGAGATTTTTTTGGATTCGCATGCACATGTGTGGTGGTTCAATCTTGAATGAGAAATGGGTAAGTAAATCCTTATTTTGTATTTTACAATAATATTGCTTTGAATTATTTATTATTTCTCTTTAATAAATTATAAAAAAATAACACTAAAAATAATAAGAATCTTATTTTTAACATTGCTTCTTTGAATTTCTATATGGTTCTATATTTTAATTTTGGTTTATAGAATAAATAAAAAAAATACTGTACGGAGAAGTACTTACTGCAGTCTTCCATAAATCGTTATCATTACCTCCTGCTGGGCACAAATTTGAAAATCTAAAAACTCAAGACAAGCATAGCTGTAAATTCTATCCGTTTAAAACGGCCTAACCTTTGTTTTCATGCCCGAGCAGACAGACATCTTACTAACAAATTCAAATTTCTCTTCTAAGTCTACATATTTAGGTACTCCTGAACAGAACTGCTAGCGATCTCAAATACTACCTTTCTTTTTTGGTTTGACCAAGCAGCCTTAATATCGTTTTATCTGTCAAATTTGTGCATCTTAAACATACGCCTTTTGTTATTATACTCCTTATTGCATCACGTTATACGTTGCAGGTACTGACAGCAGCACATTGCGTAAAGGAATCGATTTTGATTAGATGGTTGCCGATGGAGGCAATCGCTGGATCACTTGATGTCAATAATTTTGGACGTGAAACACAAATTGTATCCATATGGCAACAAATACCACATCCAAAATACGGAAGGTAATACAGAATTTGTAGGGCATAATACTAAATTTTGCTTAAGTTCATTTCCATCAACAATAATTTTCAAAATGGTAAAACATCAGTAGCACCTCTGCCGTTACAATCGGCTGTAAAACATAACTTGTGTTTAGGTTGAAGAGGTGCGATTGCCGGCTAGATTTACAAGGGAAGTGACCACCACAGCACTCTGGAGTAGCGACGCATCTGTGCACGACGAAGTAAAACATTATTCCTGTTTGATGTTGGACGTGGATGTCCAATAGCTGCAAAGATAATTCAACATTAGATGCACTCTCGTTTGCCACTATTTTAACGTAAAAATATTTTTATATGAAGTGAAATATCAATAATGAAGAGAAAAATATTACCGTCAGAAATATTATGTTATAATATTTTGTTCATAACAATAATTTTCTTATTATGTTTTGGTTTTTTCAAAAGAATTATGCAGTCACGAAATAACAGCAGAACTCAATCACAGATACGTTGTCACTCCGGGGGCCTTAAATGGTCACCTCTAATGAATAGAAATGGATATGGACGTGATATCTCACCGATCAAACCCGTGAGGTTCTACAGCTTGACAATGGCCATGTAGCAATGCTCTTTTTGCTAGTATTTTATACAGATCAATTGGGTATTAATTGCTTCCATTGGCCAATGCAACTAAAATAAATTTCTAGGTGATCAAGATTACGTATAAACTTGTATTGAATTTCTTTTTTTCCAAACTTTTAGAGGCGTTGGTCCAAATGACATTGCGTTACTTCGAACAAGGACTCCGTTTTATTTTACAAAGCAAGTCCAACCCATCAGCCTACCCCATAAATTTAAGATTGACAGTGATTCCCTTTCTTTGACTGGTTGGGGGGCACTAAGGACCACAGTTTTTATACCAGATCTGCCCAATAGACTACAAGAAGTACGAGTGACTTACATACCTTTTGAAGGTAGTCTAGCTTTTATTTTATTAACCAATTTGTAACAGAAAAGTTTAAGAAGGAAAATGTAGCGTTGTTACAAATTATTACAATCATAATTTTCAAATATTTGTGGTATTTTGCTTCTGCACCTGAGACTAAGTTTAAAATAGAACTGAAATCCTATCTACGGCTAAATTTTAATGCGTAGCTACTTCAGAGGATTAAAATGTCGTCGCTTAATATACGATAAAATGACAAATAGACTTCTGTAACGAAAACACAATGTTGGTTTACGATATATTAGCCAGGTACCAACCACCCAATAAAAAAATGGTTCCACCATCTTCCAACTCCAAGACTAAATTAAATTCACTTTTTGATGTTTCAGAATGCTACAAAGCCATTGATCAAGTAAAGGGTGACGATGAAAGTAACCCGCTAGATAAAGATGCCAACATATGCACTGGCCCACTGACCGGTGGGGTAGCTGCCTGTAACGGTGATTCTGGTGGACCACTTATTCAAGTTATCAAAACTAATGAAACGGACACAGATAATGATTATGATAACGATAACAATAGCCAGAATGAAATAAATTATGATGAACACAACCAACCCAGACCGGTCATACTTGGAGTCGTATCTTGGGGTATAGCTCCTTGTGGAGAAAAAGGTGCTCCTACAGTCTACACGAAGGTGTCTCACTACATCGATTTCATAAACAAATATATCCAGTAATATTAGGTAACTAAAACACTGTTTATAAAATAATACAGTTTAATAAATAATAAGTTTACGATTTATTTACATTTATATCACGAGGGTTTATATCTACGTAATCTATCTCCTCACTAATACTTTAAAAGCAATTAAACTCACTACTCACACATCGACATTTGCTCTTTTGGATCATCATTTGGATCCTTTGAAATATACTTTAAGAGTATTCATGGAAACAGATACAGATTAATGTTTCTACATTTGAGTATTAAGGCTTTTCTGTTAACTTGACAATAAATCAGTTATTACAATCAACAATATCTAACTCATAGAAAGTATAACATATAACACAATTTGCTTAAACAGTAAAACCTAAAAACTAATTTAATGATTGTGTTAAAATAAATATAATTAACATTTAATTCATAAAAAACCTATCGTAATATCACAATCCTTCAATTCAAAAGCACATCAGCAGGTTTATAGTTCCCACACTTGGGCAACGATTCTACAACCAATTTGGGTATCGCTAGAGGAACATCTATTATAACAGCAACGGGTAGTGAAGAGAATCCGCAGGATCGGCACTCCAGCATCCAAGTTCCGCCACGTTCGGGCTTTATTCGTAAAATTACAAAGCCCTTATTAGGTACAATAAATGTATCTTTTCGAGGGGGATTCAGTTGATTCCTGTAAAATAATGAGAAATAAGACTTCAATGTTATTAACAAGGATAATGTTAGTATGAAATAAAAAATATTGGGACATCTGTGGTTCATTTACATATTAAGCAATCGTCCACAAAAGTAATAATACATATAGATGCTGACCATAGGGTCAGCATCAGTAGGACTTTCTTTCCGTCAGGAAAATTCAGGACTAGTACCTTTTGCCACAGGACTAACAAATATTGTCAGACCTTAGGCAATTAAAAACCTAAAGTTTTCCGACGCTCCAAAACTGCACTAGCACTCTTAGTCTGCATGGAAATGTTTACAGATATATGTCCATACGCCATAAGGATCATCTAAAATAAGATGGACTCCTTGCCCATTTGTCATTTTAATTTTATAAAAATATTCATGAATGTATATTTAAACTATAGCATTATAAAAAAAGGTAATATTTTCTATGAAACTAGTTGATGTCCATTACTATATTATGATATTACAATGTTAGCATTGTAATATATTGAACGGTATTTAATAACTTAATAGCAATATAGGTCTCCTGTAAGTAACCATATATTTTTTGTATTCTCTGTCCTTGTATCTTAATATTTTAAGTTGTTTTAATATTAAACTATTGATGTTACTTACAATATCTGTGGCAATGTATGATTTACCATATTTTTCAATTAATTTAAATCTAATAACTATACAGGAGACTGAAATAATTATTCACAATGCAAAACTGAAATTTAATCTCTGTGCTTGGACAAACCTGAGTCTATATTGTAAGTAAATCGTTACAAACCTTACTATTTTTCCTTCCTCGTCAAGTTTATGGAATTCTGCTCGCGATATTGGATGTTTATCAGGATTTTGCCAAGTAGCAATTACTTCTGCACTGTATCCGTGCAAATGGAACGTATACGAGTCATTGCTGCCAAAACCTGTAAAAAATGATTTTTATTTAAAATGCTCTTTAATTTTATCATATAGTATTAAGTATATTAGTATTTAACAAAAAAATTACCAGTACGGCGGTAGATACACAAAACTTTTCGTAAAAAAGGTCATTTAAATTCAACTAACATATATTTATAAATAATATTTGTTTATCTAGATAGATAAATCTTTATCTCCGTTCCGCTCTAATTTACTTTGAAGATTCAAAGTTAATCAGAGCGGTCTCTTGTCTATTGAGGTACCTAGTGGATTAAAAAATTAAGTTTTCTAACTAGTACCTCACATTTTTATAGTTATTATTTAAATGTACATTAGTGCGCTCCAAATCTTTTTATTATCAATTCCTTGTTTCATTGTAATTTATTCAAATATCATTAATTATAATGAAGAAACAATATACTTGTTTTTCTTTTGTTTGTTTTCTTAGATTTCCTTTTATTTGCAGGTACGATTCCTTGTACTTACGTACATACAGAATAGTGTTTTCTAAAAGCTATCTTGTAAAAATTTAGTTCAGGGTAATTGTATTTCTGTTTTCTACATGCTTATAATTTTATGTTTCATTTGATTTTCAGAAATAAATTTGAATTGAATAGTACCTTCATTAACCAAAGCCAACTCATACGTTCCTTTATCTTCTACTTTCAAAACCTGGACACATTGCGTCTGTCCATGCTGCCCCTCTTCACCAACTTTGCATATGATGTCCAGTTTCACATCTTTAGGCTTCAACAGCATAGGTGTATTTGGGTATAGGAAGTTTTTGCCGTTTATCTGAACTATACTGTTACTTGTAGCTGAAAGAAATATAATTTTAACAAGAATACCTGTACTTCAACGTTCAAGGTGGTTAATCTTACAAATTTCTTATGTATAGCGCGTATAATCCCATAGCGTATATACATCATAAACGATCAACAAAGTTAAGCAATGTCGGGCGCAGGCGATTAAATTAGACGGGTATTAGCATAGTGGCAAGTTGCATATACATATCTTTGCTTCGGAGGGTATGTTAGATAATAAGCCTGGATTGGGATCAATTGCGCCTAATCAGCTCTATGTACGATATGAAAATATAAGACAGAGAGGGTTGGCTTGGCTGGCACCGACCAGTATCCCCACAAATATGCATCCTTAAACTAAACCACGCTACTCTGAAACGTATGCTTAAGGTCTTCCCCAACTGCGTATTTTCCCGCAGCTTGTGCCTAGCAGCGGAATTTAAAAAAGACTGTAGCCAAATACACTATGTAATTTGGATACACTTGGATGAAAAATTTTGAAGATTTTATGGGCAATTTTTTCCAGTACTCATGTACTGGAAAAGGAAACAAAATGACCATAATTAACCGTAAGTGTTCATTAAAATAAACTTCTTCAATTATATGAGTAGTACATCATTTTTTTCAATTAAAATATTTTCGTTTTGAAAAAAACATGTTTATGTTATCCAAATTTTCAGCAGTAGCTATGATAGTTTTTCAGAATTTGTTTTGTAATAACAATGGGTCCAAATGGAATACTTACATAACTCTGCCGGATAAAATGGTTTCCTCGGGATAGCATCACTTAGATATCGGTAATCGTTATCACTGTCCTTAAACCGAACAGTATTACGGTCAACACCTAAGTAGACTGATTTAACATTTTGTGCAGCATTCGAAGAATCTTTCAAATATTGAAGTTTCTGCCCGTAGATAACAGCACCCCCATCAGGTTCTAAGTCGCTTACGATTTTCTTCTGAAAAATAAAAAGATGGTCATGTCATAAGTCTTTCAATCATTACGAGTATCATCATTATTATAACAGTACCGAGCACTGACGTATACGAAATTTTAAAACCATTAGTCAATAATGGCATTGTCTTCTACATTGGTAATGAGGATATTCGTATACCTCTCACACTTTCGAAAGCATTATGAAAAACATTTTACCCATATGTTGTTACCGGGTCATATACCCGGTCTGTCGTCCATTAGTGCTAATGATAGTACTATTACTAATGCTAATACTAATTCTAATGTTGACGCTAAGCCTAATGCTATTACTAACGCTAAAACTAATTCTAATGCTAATCCTAACGCTAATACTAGTTCTTATGCCAATATTAACGGTAACTCTTATTCTTATACTACCGCTAATACTAATACGAATACTAACGCTAACAAGAACGCTAACGCTAAATCTCATCCTAACGTCCATGTTAATACTAAATCTGAATTTATGTTATCAAAACTTACTGGTTCCTGTTTTAACATGGCAGTGTAGTTAAATCCAGAATAAAGAAGCATGGCATTTGTTGACAGACCCTCACACTTGTCTCGCCCGTGGATTCGAACCCAATATCCGCCTGCTTCTTGATCCGCACGTACTACTACATCCATGCGCTCTCCTGAAATATGGGAAACAGTTTCTTCAATTTATGTATGTATCTAAATAATAAATTTCGAATTTTGTACCGGGTTCGGGTGTTTTTCTATTTTGTATATGTCCATAGAATTCACGACACACGGAATCTTTGTGGGTCATGAGTGTCAAAACCATTATTTTTTAAGACATTTTCTTAATCACTTCATATTTGGTATCCACGATATATTATCGTAAAACAAAAGCAATACATTTTGCTCCGTCAAATTACGTTACCTCTTAAATTCAAATTGTTTGTTAATTATGTTGTTGATTTACATAATTAACAAACAATTTGAATTTAAGGCTTTGAGGATTGAACGTAGTGCATCCGAATTCACATTACCTCCTACTATAAATGTCATACCAAAAAATTGTTGGCAAATACTGGGTAATCAACTTTGTTTTCTATCACATGTAAGAGTAGGCTCCAAATTACGAAATCGCAACAACACATTACACATTATAGAAGTTAGTCGGTGAATGGTAAAAACAAAAGAAAAAGGGTTTAATGAAGGTTCTGTAATAAGGCAACTTTCACATGAGCGACCGTGCCGCGCGTTTAGGCCTCCGTATGAATGAAACCTGATAATAAATAACTGACAATTATCGCTTATGTACCTTTTACTTCATTAATGATAATAAAAATAATCAGGGATCTTTTCTTTTAAATAGATTAGCTTCATAAGCGTGTCTTGAAAACTAAGTAACTCATTCAGAATTTGCAAAGGTTGAAGTTGACAAATACAGGTAGTATGGTGTAATACTAAATACATCTAACTATCAAAATATATATGATATCCACATATATTTACCTTCGAAAACAAGCGAATAAAAAACCTTTCATGTCTGGCTTTCTGATAGAGATTTAATCGTGACTAAACCAATTATTGTTCTAAGAGTAGTTTTTTACTAATGTACTGTTATGTAATGTGACCACCGTATATAGAAATATATAAGTATCAACAAGAAATAAGATTACAGCCACATACAATCTTATCCACAACTAAAATCAATCAATACCAAATATAAAGATATAAAACCATTTGAGGATTTTGTTGATATTATGTTTTGTTGTAAAGATACTTCCTAACTTATTCTTAGTTAGGAGTAGCAACGCATCTGCCCTGCTTCAGAACACCTACTCTATTATATACCTAATCGATGAACTGTCAAAATGAAGTATATATAATATACATCATGAACATCCAGTATGAAGTTGCTTTAGTAAAGAAAGTGAAGTGGTAACAAGCGAAACTGGTTGTACGGTGACCTTAAACTCCGTGTAAAAGTGGACCAAGCAAAACCGCGATGGCGCCTTTCTCCGTCATATTGCAGGAGAAACGGCGAAAACTATATTACTTATTTGTTCCGGTACTGCTGTTTTTACTCTCGATGTATATACTGGTGGGGAAACGTATTGGTTTTGTCCATATATTATATTAACAAATCAACAAAGCTTTATATTTTTCTTCTGAAACTAAAAGTGAACCATAGTAGAAGTATAGTTCCATTGGAGGAGATTCTCTGCCAATATGCTTCAGCATGAGCCAATTTTTGTGTTTCAATTGGAGAACTGTAGTTGCCAGCTACACTTATAAACAAGACGACCTTTTCAATAGTAAAAAATAATCTACGTACGACTTCAGGTAGGATCTACCGTCTGTTTGAAATTGGGTGTAGATCTCAGTGGGCTGCAACGACCCGTTAACCAGAAATGACCGGATCACTCGTTTGAAACGTTTCTAAAAACGTGTATTTTCAAACCCAGATTATTTTCGATAGTACACATTAAAAATCTTGTAATAAGTCATCTCACTTACATATGAAGCAACATTTTTAGTCCCTACAAGGAACGTATCCGTAATTAACTTTAAGTAGGGCTCCTGTTTCTGACTGACTTGGGTACGAACAGTGAAACCCTTACCGTCGAATTAACTACAGTCTGCTACTACAATTTCATTAAAAAAACTCAATTCGTTCCGTTACATGTACCTGCTTTTGTAGACAAAAATATCACTTTCCTCCCGTAAAAGTTAAGGTGTCTTTGAAAGATGTGCCAAGTATCCGATCATTCGGTTTTTATATCGAATTAGGGAGCCCTTCGTTATTCACGCTTAACACCATAAGAAAATAGGTTGCCTTAAACAGGGTGTAATTGAAACAGAGTTGCAAGATGTCGATCCCGTGTCAGACGAAGCTGGAGCCAAGTCCTTTTGCTCCATTAATATTAACGTCCCTTTTTATTATTACTTGTATCATTTTTGTATTCCAATAAATAAATAAATAAATATTATTACATTTTTACGTATATTATTGTAAAAATTCAATAACATGTGTATAGTACATTCTAATAGAATCTAAGATTTTCTGTTGAATCTACATATGCACTTTTCAATTTTGATCTTTTCACTTGTGCGGTCACACGATTGATAACAACAAAGAAAGGTTTCGTAAGTGAAAGTTTAAGTGTTTATTGAATTATCACATCCATGTCAAGTTGTTAGTAGATGTTACTTAATCTTTGAGAAATACTATAATGTTATGATGTTTATCTATACCATAGTGAATAAGTCTATGGTCATGACGAAATTAGTATTTGCTCCGCTTAGCTTTGAAACATTCGATCCGTGGGGTCTGAATGCCAAAAAAATATTAAAATAATTAGTCCACGTTTAATCGACGCCGCTGATGACAAGAGGGCTGGTTCATATCTGGTGCATCGCTGGAGAATTGTGATCGCTACTCTGCGCGGAAAACCAGCGAGCGTTCTTGGCGCCGACTTCATGTGCGATTCCGTTTTTATGGAATTGATTACAGATGTCCATAGGCACCAGGGATTATTTACCATCAAGTAAAGTGCATATTCGTTGACTACTTCCCTTGTATAAAAAACAATATTGAAACTGGTGGAATTCTAATCATTCGTTAATATTCAGTTCAAATTTTGTTGTTATTATTACTAAATTTTCACGATCATTTATATACACTCTGTTTCTTGTTTGGAAAATTTATCAGCTTCTCATTCCATTTGCTTCCAATCCCATGATCAATTTATAGAAATCTTCAGCATGAGAAAACTATTATTACCTTTAGACCATGAAATGTTCGTGTGTTGGCTTATCACTTGTATTGCATGTCAGTCTTCCTTTCAACCCGTTAATCAAACATTTTGCTTTTAATTTCTCTCTAATTACCTACAATACTACTACCTCTACGCACTTTGATAAATTGGAACTATCTGTGTGAGATGTTTCTAGCAAATGTTAAATATTCTTAGACTTAAAGCAATTTTCGAAGTCATTAGTTTTATATTCCAGCTGACCTTGACACAGATTTTATTCAACATAATAAAATTTCATAAGAGACCGTTAATTTAAGTCTGTGTGTTGTCGTTAAAAACCAGTTATACACATGTCTTTAACTTTATCTATGTTTTTAATTTGATTAAAAATTTTGGTATTTTCTCAATTGTACAATACTAATTGAGAGCAAAAAATATACGTATGTTTAAACAAAGAAAAAACCTGTTGATCTTACTCTTTTAACCTCTACGTGGGTTTACATAATATTTTATTATCACATAAGTAACGAAACAAGCATGTAGTCTGCATATACAATGATATATGAAGTCGATATAAAGTTAAACTACGACGCGTGAGTTCGAAAATTGAATGGGTGTTTTTGCTCAAAGAAAGCGCATTAACCAGTCAGTCCGGACTTTAGATGGAAGACTTCCGCATGTTATACATAGTTAATTTTAACCTTTGGAAAACAATCGCTAAAACTTATCGAAGATTGACGTTCTTTACCTTAGCCTGTAACTATTTCCATCAATTGGAGCAATGTCATGTAATACGCTCCATCCCCATTGTCCCCAATTTATGTAGTATCCCCACTTTATGTAGGAAAATAGGGATTTTCCTGGGCAGAAGCCGAGTAATGTTTAAAACTTTATATTTATATTTATTGCTTTACAATATGTTCGTGTCTAGGAGTAGGACATAAAAACGGTGGCAGCTAACTTTAATTTACATTCACTGCACTAACACATACATGTCGTCGTGCAAGTTTTCCTCTAATTAATAAAATTGTAAATGGTTGCACAAACTCTATTTACCTGGATAAAGCAGCACGTGTCGAGTGGCTACTGGTCTAACAGGTTTTCCGTCACTCGCAATAATCATCATATCGTGACGGTCTATATTAAAAAGCAGAGGACACTCGATAGCCGCTGCATTGATTAATCGCAACCGGTAAGCATATCCGGGTATCACGAACAACCTGTAAGAAATATAATTTGAGCAAGAATCTATTTATAGTATTAAGAATAGTTTAAAGTGTAATAAATATTCTCTTTTATATAGCAAAAAGTGCAGAGCAATTCTTTATGAAGTGATAAAATAAATGGACATCAGGATCCAATGTCAAACAGGAGCGAAGTCTGAAGTTTAATCTACAGTAAAATGGTTAACATATAAGAACATGGTCCAGATAAGGTATAAACGGGTACGACGCCTAAACATCCCAATGGCCGCCCCACTTGTAAAACTCGACAACCACACTTTTCTAACCAAAACACGACAATTGCTTTAAGGCCCGAACGAACCATGGTTGTATCATCTGCTAAGCATAAAGAATTAAATAATAACTATTTAATAAGTATAACTAGCAACCCGGCTCAGCTTCGCTCGGGTAATAGAGTTGTTTATTTACTTACATTATTTTTCTTTTATATATACATCCAATCATTACCCACTTGCAAAAGTAAACGTCTATTTCGAACAACGACTGAATTACTATATTGAATTTAACTTTATAATTTCACGCCCAATTTACAAAAAAAAACTTAACTTATTATACATTAAAACGATCCTCAGTAATCATTCCAACTGTTGTTGAAAACTGTGAGAAAATCCGTCCAGTACTTTTAAATTTATCACGAACAGACAGACAGACGTGACGTGGAACTTTCTTTTATAATATTTAATAATTATAGGTGGCGCATTGCCATTTAACACTCACTTTACGAAGTTATTTACTTTCTTTGTTATTTCATTATAACAAGTGGATAGTTTTTCTATGTCTACAAATACCTCAATTATTGTTATTATAAAATGAAAGTCTTTTGTCGTGCTACGAATGATACCCATTACGAATACCCTTAAGAATACATACAAATACATTTAAGTACTTAAAATCGATTACCGTAGGATTGAATAAGCACTGCTATTATAGTTTTATTCATCAGTAATAGAATACTATTCTTAATAAGAAAAACTGTTCTTAAAATGTGGTTAATATGTTACATAATACTTACACATTATAAAACATAGTCGCTTCCTGCCATCTGGACGCCTAGATCTTTTAAACTACGCAACAGATTTTAATGCGATTTTCATTAATAAACTAATTGATTCATGAGGAAGATTTAAATACTTGCATATTGTAACAAAGGAAAGATATGAATTTCAAACATTTCTAATGTAATGTCGAAAATGCAACCGTGAGAAGCTGAGATGGATAGCTACTTACAAATTTCAATTGAGACCTTGCTAATATAGCAATATTTGTTTGTAATCTTAAAACTAATTAAAATAAAAACCTAACCTAAACAATCTAAAGGGAGTCCGTGCCCATGCGGCATGGTTC